>PVKM010042888.1:0-12675 GCA_004027735.1 Carollia perspicillata
GAGTGAGGACAGGCTGCGAGTGTGTCCCCACGGCGCAGGCAGCACACGCTGCAGGGGCGCCTGTGCCCATCTCCCCCCGTCACTGCCTCAGCTCGCCACCACACCTGCCTTGCCAGCACCTCCCTCAGGTGAGATGACACCCCCAACCCGTGGCTCAGGCATGTCACGGTGGGCCTGGCAGGGTGCTGGAGTGTCCGAGGGACCGGCAGGAGGCTCACTGCCACCCACAAGGGCCGACTGTAAGTGATGGCCTCGCCATGGTGCCCAATGGCAGGCAGGCACCGTGACTGAAGGGCAGGCTATCCCTCCTTTGAAAAGGGCAGACAGGAGCCTGGTGTCTGTATCTTGTCTCCAGCCTGAAACCAAGTGGCTCTTCCAGTGAAACCAGCCCTGTGGCCTCCTGGGCACCCACCCAAGGACCTGAGCAGCAGCAGAGTCCCCCTGTGTGTGGAGGTGTCACTGGCTACCAAGTGTCTGCCCGCCATCAGAGGCAAGGTCCCCAAGACCCTGAGTACCCTGCCCCTGCCAAGAGCTCCTCTCCACAGGACAGCTCTGCCCCACCTGCAGAAGGCGGCAGGGGCTCAGCTCACAGCACAGATCCCTTCCAGAGCCCAAACACTGTCCAGCTAGGGTAGTCAGCCCCAGGCGCAGCTCCATCTGAGGGCAAAGGTTTGCTCGCCTAACCCAGCTGAGCCGGACGCAGTGCCCAAAGTGGGGTCTGGGGCTGCAGCAGCTGCTGCGTGTGGGGCAGGGCCCAGGGCCTGTGCTTTCGGGAGCCCTTCGGGAGATTCTGATCACACCCAGGCCCAGGACCCACCAGCCTGGAAGAGCCTGCCTTTCGAGGAAGCTTAGCCTAGAGCAAGCCTTCTGCAAAACGGTCAGCCTCCTGCAGTTCCACCAGCAGTGAGTCAGTGAGTCAGTGGGCACAGCAGGTGTCCCTCACACGCAGCTGGGCAGCTGCGCTCCTTCGAAGAGAAACGCCTCCAGACTTCCCGAGGAAACTGCTTGGGAACTTGCCCCCTGCCCCAGGCCCCCGATTAGGGCTGGGGGCACTAGCGGAGCTCTGCCCCCACCAGCACTGAAGGTCACAGCAGGGAGGCCCAGGCTCAGGGTCTGCTCCCCCGCAGCTGCCCAGGGGTCCAGCCAGCTGGGTGGACTTATCCACTGTTTTCCAGCCTGAGCTGGGCATTGGGCTGAGGGCCTCAGGGCCCCCCACCTTTCTGCCTGGTGCCGTGCCCTCTCCAGGCAGGTTCCATTCCGATCCACGCTTGTGGTCAAATGTATGCATACACAAAGATCTAGCTAATGTCAGCTCTGACCAGCCATGCCTATCCCAGCCGGGCTGTCCCCACCGTCACCAGGCCCCTCGCACACAAGGGACACTCTCTCTAGGAGCCAGGCTTCCCCCCACTGCTGCCCACCTGTCTGCCAACCAGCAGCTGGGCCCCAGCCTGTGAACCAGGGTGTGCCGCCTCCGTTTACCAGGAGGCAGGTGTTTGACCCACACAAGACTCATCACTCAGAGCCACCATCGTCTCTTGCAAGTGGCCTCCCCGACTCCACTGTGCCCCCCCACCCCCCGTCCCCTGGCTCTGCCTGTGCGCTGCAGCAGGCTGGAGGGAGAGTGCACCCCGGTCCCACAGATGTCCATCCTGAGGTGTTCCCACTCAGCTCGCCCACTCCGTCAGCCCGGGCAGGACAGACAGTTCTCCTGGGGCCCAGAGTTGGGTCTAAGAGGTGGAGGTTCTCTGAGTCCCTCTGGGGCCTCTGGCCTCCCCCTGCCAGCATTTCCTCCTGGTGCCTGTCCTTTGCCCCTGCCCCAGTCTCACGTCCCGCCTGTCACGATGCCCTGTGGGACTCCTGTGCCTCCCACTTGACACTTAGCCACACTGCCCTCCTGCCTCGGCCATCTCTCCTTCCCTACTGAGGTCTCAGTTCCGAGGGGACATGGACAGGCCCACGGCTGTAGGTCAAGGCCAGCCTGTACATGAGCTGCCGGCCAGCCAGGTGTCCACCACCCTTGACGCGTTGGCGGGACCAGAGGGGACTGTGGAGCTGCTTTTCCTTCACGAGGGCTCTGACCATATCCTGCCTTCACTGAAGTCACACTGGGTTTTAAATTTCTATTGGTAAAGCCCCAAGTTCGTGTGAAGTTTTATTTAACCTTAAAGGTAGGCACACCGGGGTCTGTCGGCCTAGAGACCCTGTCCTAGAAGGGCAGGTCTCGGGCGGTTGCGGTGCCTGTGAGCTGGCGCTGGACCGTGGGCGCAGGAAGGCCCCGTGTCCAGCGGGAGCCCGGCCCGCGCGCACTCGCACCCGGGAACCGAACAGACGGGTTCTCGCCGCCGCCGAGGAAACAACCGTGAGCCTCCAGTGTCGCTCCGCACCGGGGGGCTGGGAGGGGGCCCAGGACCCTCGGGTCCCAGTGACAGAAACTCCAGCTTCTCCTTGACGGACATGACACGGGAGGCTGATGCACACCTGGCGGCGGGGGCGCCTCTATTCCGGAAAATGAGCCCAGGGGAGCTCGGCGGCCGGATCAAGTCGCCTGTTAAAGGGTAACTTACACCCCGCATTACACTCGCTCCGGGAGTAAATACCCGGGGGAAGCGCCTGCTTTAACGGGTGGACAAAGCGCCCTTTGTGGCGGACTCCGCCCGCCCAGCCTCTCCCTCGCCAGACCGGCCGGGCGCAATCCCCGGGGCCCTGCAGCCGGGAGGGGCGGGGAGGGGCAGGGCTGCGGGTGCGGGTGCGGGGCGTCTGCGCTCCCGGGAACTCCGGGCCGCCAGCCGGCTGAGTGTCGCAGCCTCCCCGCGGCCCTTGCCCAGGGCCTCCCGCAGGGGGCGCCACAGGCCCGCCGTCCCACTACCGCCCCCCGCCCCGAAACACCTCCCGACTCGAACACCTTTTCCAGGTCCCAGCTGGGTGGCTGGGTTGAACACCGGGGCGAGAGAGTCTGGCACTTGTACTTAGACATACAAACAACTTCCTCAGGTTGATTCAAAACGGCCTGCAAAGGAGGAGCTTGGTGGGCGCCAGCTGATCCCTGGAGCCGGGACGCAGAGGGCGGAGGTCCCACGTAGGCCCTGCTGGCTGACCTTGGAAACAGGAGCGTGTTTAAAGTCATGCGCGTTCAGATGCTCCCCGCCCTCGAGACTGCGCCCCGCAGCCGGGATGAGAACCCCGACAGTGAGTCCAGCGGGAATCGGGCCGGGGCTCTGGCCTGCCGCAGGCTCAGAAAGCAGGGGCGCCCCTGCCCTCCAGAGCAACAGCTGCACCCAGCAGCGCCCTGGATCGGCGTCTGATCCAGGTGACGCGGCGCAGGTCACAAAGCCTGTCCAGGCTGACGAGCAGGAGGGCCAGGCCGCACGCAGCCTGCAGACCAAGCCCGGGGCCCTGTGGGGTCTGACGCTCCTCCCTGGGACGCAGTGGCAGATGCCGGGGAGCAGAACCTGCTGGCAGTGGCGCCCTTTAGCTGCGGGGCACAAGTGGCCTGTGAATAAGCCAGCGGCCTCCAAGGAGATGGGCACAGAGCATCAGGTGGGGCTCAGCCCTGGGGAAACCGGGCCAGGGACGATGTGAGGGCACTGGCACCAGAAACACACGCCCAGGCCACCCCCCCCACCCCCACCTCCAGTCCCACCTGGGGCCTGCCCTGGCTTCTCTGCCAAGGCCTGGGAAGTGTGTCAGCTGAGGCCCATCTGGGAAGAACCGGCAAGGCCCGTGAACCGGCAGGTGCCCCTATGATTCTGGTGGCTTGGTGACTTCCCACCAGCCCGTGGGCGGGCCAGTGGTGAGTCAGGAGGAAACAGCGAGGAGGCAGAAGGCAACTTCCTCTGTGCTTCCTCCTTCTGAGGAAACTGGCCTAATTAGGGCCTTCTGGGACGCACGGTCAGTCACACGCCCTGAGCCGGCCTAGGTGGACTGGCCTGTCCCACAAGTGCCTCACTGTGACCCGAGTCCTCAGGGACGGTGCCCGGCAGAGGCCACCCAGACCTGGAGTCACAGTGAGAACGGCCACTCTCTGCGGGGGAGGAAGTGGCAGGGCCTGGCCCTGCGCCTGAGCCCGCCTGGCACCCAAGGGGGCTCAGACCCCATCCTGGAAGGCAGGGCCCACTCAGTCCGGTCATTTCCCAGCCCAGCCACCCAGGCCACCGAGGACCAGTGGAGTCGAGGCCTGGAGGAGGACAGCGTGCAGCTGGACAGTGCCTGTGTGACCCCCCAGCGGCCAGCTGGAGCACTCGGCAAATGCCGGAATGACAGCCGAATCACAGCCGAATCGCCAAGGCCCCGGGGCCCCAATCTCTCTCCGGCATCTGCACTCTGGCCTTGGTCCCCCTTCTCCTGCCACACCCTCCCCAGTCACGCCTGCCCCCTCCGTCTCTGTCAGACCCTGACCGTCCCTCCGGCCAGAACCCTGGCGGAGCCAGGTGGCCTCTCTGAGCCTCAACGTCCTCATCTATAAGACGAGCCTGCGGGCCACCTCCCCACAGGTCACTGGGTGGGGTCTCTGCATGCTGACGGGGGGCAGGGGCAAGATCGCCAAGATTCAGTTTGCTTAGGGGGAACAGCAACTTACGGTCCACTCCGACAGAGCGACCCCGTTTGGGTTTGAAGACATACACGCAGCTCAGACCACCCGGTGGGTGACACGGACACCTGCCAGCATGTGAGCAACGCGTGGGATGTCCAGCAGAAGCCCCCCAAAACAGAGGAGCAAGCACAGCGAGGGGGCGAGGCAAAAGGGGATTGATCCGGGGGCCCGGTTTATTGGTAATGCTTTCATTTTTGTGAGGCCGCATTCGAGAACTACTGTAGTGCTCAAATCAATAAAATGTGCTTTCTTTTTTCTTTTTTAAAGGTTTTATTTATTACTCTTTGGAGAGAGGGGAAGGGAGGGAGAAATAGAGGGAGAGAAATGTCAGTGTGTGGTTGCCTCTCATGCGACCCCCACTGGGGACCTGGCCCGCAACCCAGGCCTGTGCCCTGACCGGGCATTGAACTGGCGATTCTTCAGCTCACAGGCCGGTGCTCAGGCCACTGAGTCACACCAACCAGGACTAAATAAATTACATCCTTCTTGCAAGGGTGTGGGAGAGTTACACCCTAAGAGCCTAATGCAGCCTCACCCTCCTGCCCCTGCTCGTCTCAAACTGTCAGCCCCCTCCATTCAAGGAACACTCCCCCATCCAGGTCACTTATTCACTCAACAAGCACGCACTGCCCCCGCCTCCATGATGGCCTAGGGCTGGACTGCGGGTCAGAGGCGGGCGGACCCTGCAGCAAGCTGGACCAGAAGGGGGACGTCCCGCCCAGCCTCGCTTCCACAAGCATCTTCTAAGTATTTGAAGGTGCTGGAAAATCTAGACTAGTGTTTTTCAGGCCAAACATCCATGGATGTTTTCGTAATTAATTAACCAAACAGAAAACACACAGTGCGCCTGGTTCCCAGCACCATGAAGTACAGAAAACAGTTATCTCGGACTCTCCAGCACCTGCAACGCCCCTCCAGAAACCTGGAACTCGAGAACCCCCAGCGGCCCCCCCAGCACCCACCAGCGTTCCGCACCGCTCCCCCTTCTCAGAACCCAGGCCCTTTCTCAGCATCCAGACACAAGCCCGGGGGCTCTGAGGGTACCCCAGCTCGGGCTGCCTTGGCCTGAACACCAAGGCCCGAGGGAGATGTGTGCCAGGCCTGGCGGAGTGTTGTCCCCTTGAGGGCACCAGGAAAAAACAGGTGCAAGGTCAGCCTTCTGGGAGGTCACACCTGCTGCCTGGTGACCTCGGGCTCTGGGAACCCCTGCTCCCTGGCGGGCAGCAGCATCCTGTCCTTAGGGTCAAGGCCTGGAGAGCCGCATGTGGGCCGGGAGCAGGGCATGGCGCTCTGAGGGGCAGGAGAGGAAGCTGCCCGGGCAGGCAGGAGTGGGTGGGCACAGGGCAGGAGGTGCCAGGACCAGGGAAGCCCCCGGGCACACAGTGGGGCTCCAGTGTCCTGGCCGAGGCCTGACCAGGACAAGAAAGGGCAGTAGCCCTGTGGGGGTAGGAAGCGCCCTGCACCCACGGGCCGACCCCAATCCGGGCCAGACACTCCTGGAGTCACGGTGGACATTCTGGACGTTCGGCTGCTGAGACTCCTTCTGACAGGTCTGGGGCAGACGTAGCTTTTGGGCCGGCGAGGGGGCCTCTGTCACCGCCCATGAGGTGCTGCTGTGGGCTGGGCTCTGGGCCAGGCACCAAGCTCCGAGCTTCCGCTGGATGCAGGCCAGGAAGGGCAGCCTTAGCCAGCAGGTCGAGGTCTCTCTCGAAGGTGTGTGCTCCGAACCAGCGCTGCCTGCTCCCGACCATGGCCAGCGGGCACAGGCCCACCCTCCACGCAGCCTCAGTTCACCCTCACAACAAACGGCTCATGAGGCAGGCTGGTCTTCAAATCCACTTTCTAGACGAGGAGCTGAGGCTCTGGGCCGGTGAGGAAGCTGTCCAAGGGCGCACGGCCAGTGCACAGCAGAGCCCAGATTCAGACCCGGGCAGCGTGAGGCCAGAACCCTCGCTCTCAACACCGGGCTGCGCTGCTCACCCCAGGGCACTGTGGGAGGCGTGGGCAGGCTGCCAGCCCGCCGCCACCTCTGACCCCGCAGCCACGGACCGCCTGCCTGGCCCTGCTGCCTGCAGGGCTCCTGTTGTCCGAGCACAGCAGGTTCACGTCAAATTCAGCCACTTAGTCATGTGTGGTTGGAACACGTGAACTTTGCCCCAGGCCTCAGTTTAGTTGTCTGTAAAATGGGGTTGTAATGTCACATCAGCAGCTGACGGTGAGACTGCATGGGCATGAACTTGAGTGACCTGTGTTTCTCATGGGGGTGGGGGAGGAGCTCAGCCCAAATCAGGGCCACAGAACCAGTCACAGCGCGGAATCCCTCCGAGGGGAGTCTTGTGCCTTTGCCCCCCTGCTCTGTGCCCCAACACCAGCCCCTGCTTCACCAGCAGGGCGCAGAAAATACCTGTATTTTCGGTCAGATTTAGGATGGAGAGGCCGGGGTGCAGACTCCATCAGCCAGCCAGCAGCCCTGCCCCGCTGGGGGTGTGTCCCCAGGGATGCTGGCTGAGTCCTTTTTGTTGCCCGCTGCTGATGCTGACGAACTGCGATGGGTCACACCACCTCCCCTCCAGGAGCCCAGCTGATAGCACCGCCCACTTGGTGCTCAAAGGTCTCATGCCGAGCACACACCGCTTGGTCATCAGAACCTAGCCACAGTCCAGAGTGGCGGTTATGGAACAGTCTCGGGGGCAGAAAGTGCAGCACGGGACACAGAGTGGCCAGAGAACCTACATGCGTGACCATGGACTCCACCAGTGGTGTGGAGATGGCCCGAGGGAGCGGGGGGGGGGTCTGGGTGGAGGGAGACAAAGGGGGAGCAACTGGGACAACTGTGATAGCAGAAGCCATAAAATATGATTTAAATTAGAATAAAGAAAGAAAGAAAAAAGAACACAGCAGAGTAAGAAGTCGGGGAGGGACTTCGGAGCTCCGGCGCGTCAGTGTCCAGATGCCCTGTGCTGGCCTCCCGCCTGCCCAGCAACGGACACGGGTGCCGCCAGCAGGCAGCCAGACCTGGAGGAGCCACTGAGCGGCAGGGCCCAGCCCCCACCTGCCACCCCCTCGCTGGCGGCCATGCCAGGCCCTCAGTGTCCTGAGCGACTCGACCCCCCGCCCCTCCGCCGAGCCCCAGCCACAGCAGGGTCGGGGCGAGGCCCGTGTTTCTCTCATCACCAGCACCAAGATGCCAGTGCTGGACCCCTCGGGAGGCAAGGGCACCCACCAGGAGGAGCGGGCGTCTCCCATTGACGAGGAGCCGGACCGGCGAGCTCTGCTGTCTCCACGGGCCCAGCAGGCCCAGTGCCAGGGCCCCCCAAAATGATTCTGTTTCTTCTAAAATCAGAAAGAAAAACGTCTCTGTGTGTAATATGAATATATTCATGGTTATGCCAACGCAGTTGTGAAACGCAATTTTTGATATATTTTTTCAAGATTGTATTTATTTATTTATTTTTAGAGAGAGGGGAAGGGAGGGAGAAAGAGAGGAAGACAAACACCAGTGTGTGGTTGTCCCTCGCACACCCCCTACTGGGGACCTGGCCGGCAACCCAGGCCTGTGCCCTGACCGGGAATCAAACCCGTGACCTTTCAGTTCGCAGGCCAGCATTCAATCCACTGAGCCACCCCAGCCAGGGCAATTTTTAGTCTTTATTTACAGAAGAGGCTTCCCCAGGGCCAATACGAAGTCCGATTTCCAGGTGGGAGACTCCAATTGGTCAGCTTAGGTCAGGGGGCCCACGCTGGGACCCTGTGGCCACCGGGCCAGTGACCGGGCCCTGGCTCCCCACGCAAGGGGATGGCGGGGCGGGGCTGGAGGTCCCCGTGTGTGGCGGATACCTGTGGGGGCTCCGCCAGGCTCTTGCTCCTCAGTGCTGGGCTCCGTCCAGTGTCCACGCCCTCGAACGTGGACGTCACAGGTGGATGGTCAGCAGCCTCCACAGAGGGGACCTGGGCCAGCCCCCGAACTGGTGCCCGCAGAGCAGCCCAGCAGAGGCCACAGTGACTGTGGCCGTTTGCAAGACCGGCATTGCCAGCCCTGACTGCGGCTGCCCCTGAGCCCCCCCGCCGTCCGCAGGAGGGACCACCGGAGTGAGGCCTCCGCCACACCCCCCTGATCCTGGGGTGGGGCTCTTGGGGCCAAAGGAGTTTGGGATGCAGTGCAGGGCGGGTCCTCCTCACTGGCCACGCACGGCCTTCTCTGGTGCCTCGGGCTCCCGGCGGCGATGCAGGCTGAGCCTGGGTTTCCTGGAAAGAAGCAGCGAGGGCCACCCTCGCCGCGTCGCTGGGCGGAAGGGCGTGGAGACTCTCAAGGGACACGGCCAGATTCTGCAGCCAGCGCTCCTGAACCCCGGCCGACCGCACTCTCGGAGGCCGCCCTCCGGGGCAACCTGGGAAATCTGGACTCTGGGCTGTCCGGAGGCCCCAGTGGACAGTGGGGGCTGGCCACCTGCCCCCCTGGCCGGCCTCCCGGCTCAACCTCACGCCCCCCAGCCCCTGAGCGCACAGGTGTGCTTGGGCCTGAAAGCTTCCAGCCGTCGGGGTGCCCTGTCCCCACGGTCAGCCCCACACCCCCCCTTCTGCACCCGGGGCCTCGCCCGGGCCCTGACTGCAAGCCCACATCTGACTCTGGGTCTCCTCCAGAGGACCCTGCTGAGCCAGCGCCCTGACGCGCCCCTCCCCCCACTCAGGTCGCGGAGGAGGGGACGGAGGCTCAGGAAGCCAGTGGCTTGCAAGTCAGCGAGTGTCGCCCGTAGAGACGCGTCACCCTTATCACGGCAGCCTGTGCACAGGGGCTTCCGGGCTGGCCTCTCGAGACAAAAGCTCCGGGGCCGCAGCCAGGAAGTGTCGGGTGTGCAGGGAAGGGCGGGCCCTGTCCCTCTGCCAGGCCTCCCGCTCACAGGCGGCCTCCCTGCCCCGCCTGTCCCACTTGGCACGCAACCAGAGTGGGCTGTGGCCGGGCCTGTGCCCCGGCCTGGCGGGGGGCGGGTGAGGCCAGGCCAGGACCCCCAGCGCTGGTCCTCACAGGGCCACACCGTGGAGGCTGCCAGGGCCCGAGGGACGCCGCCCAGGCCTGCAGCCTCCCTGCAGCCCCTCCTGCCCCAGGGCCCTCGTGCTATCATCTGGCAAGGACCCAGGGCACTCGGCAGGAGAGGCCTGGGCGGGTGGGGACAGGAGGCCGCTCCCCAAACATCTGGAAAGCATCCACCCCCCCCGTCCCGTCCTGTGCCTGAGCTTACACAGCCTGTTTGTGTGGGGGTGCTTCTTCCGCCCCCGTGGAGCCGGGGCAGGAGGGGCCGCCGGTGCGGTCTTCTCACTGAACCGTGTTTTCACAGGACGCCTGGCGGGGGCAGGCAGCCGAGTCCGGCCCTGGGTGAGGACACCCCTCTGCGAAGGCCCCACGACGACAGCACTGTCCCTGCCCCGGAGCCGACATTTCCGCCTCCAGGGTCCGGAGGCGTCTCCGTGAAGCCAGGCTGCAGAAAAACAACCGGCTTCCAGTGACGGCCGTGGACAGAGCAGCCTGTCCTGTCAGTGGGGCCGCCTGGCGGGTCGAGTTCTTCAAGACCGGGTCCTGAAAACAACCGAGACTGATTACAGGACTCTAATCCGAGAAACGGGGGAATGTAGACAGGGTCACCGCAAGCATGAATTGGGGAGCCGGCCTGGTGGCCTGGAGGCCACAGGGGTGCAAAGGTGGGGACAGGCAGAAGGGGCTTGGAGGGCTCACTCCCTGTGAGCCTGCTAGCCTTCTCTGGGACCCCTGCTCTCAGCAGCCGGGTCTGGGGGGCAAACCCCTGGGGGTTCCGGCCCTGCCCTCCTTTACTTCCTGGATTCCAGGAAGGCTCCCAGGGAGGCAGTGGACAAGCCCCAAATGGGTGTGCCCATCCTGTAGCCCCGGTCAGCCTTCCGGTGCCGGGCAAGGCCGGCACACAGCCTGCCTGCAGAGCCTCTGGGAGTATCTGGCCCGCTGGAGCTGGGGGCGGGCAGGAGGGCAGTCCTCGCTGGACAGTGGGGACCAGGGCTGTGGGGCACAGCCCCCTGGGGAGGCAGGACCATTTGGGGAGAACGGACGGTGGCCATGGTTGCACCCAGGCTCTGGCCCACACCCACTCGTCCAGCCCTTCAGCTCACAAGGTGGCGTGGCCGAGGCTGGGCTGGCCGTGCGTCATCTCTGAGCGGGACCAAGGCGACCAGCCTGCCAGGCGTGCCACTGTGGTGGGGGATGAGACAGGCAGAGCTCGGTGGCAGCCGGAGGGGGACTGTGGCCAGGGGCAGGTTTGGAGGCTTCAGTCTCAGGAGCCTGGGGAGAAGCGGGCAGAAGGTCGGGGACACCCCGACGGTCTTGATGCCTCAGTGGGGACTGTGACCGTGACCCTCGGGCAGGCAGCACTTCAGTCCAGGCAGTGGTCTGTGTGTGCCCAGAGGGGTGACCGGGCAGCGAGGGTGTGGAGAGGGAGAGCCACCCAGAGCAGGAACTTTGGGGACTCTGGGGATGAAGCCTGGGGTTGGGGTTGGGGGTCCTGTGAGGGAGATGGGGAGCCCCGGCCTCCACGGTGGGCCTCTCTAAACCAGCACCCCTTCCAGCCAGCCACCCCCAAAATGCCAGGGCAGCAGAAAGGCGGCAGGGTGGCTGGCAGGTGGGAGGTGTACCTGTGAGGGCTGTCCTCAGGGGAGGGCCCAAGAATGGGGGGGCTGGGCACCAGGCCGGCTGGCACAGGGGTTGGGGTGAGGAGGCAACACCAGCTTGGACGGACAGCCGAGCTGGAATCCACACTGGATCAGGGTGCTCACTCCTGCAGGGACTCAGCGCTCGCTGCTCCTCCCAGGCGACAGCCCCTCCTCCCAGGGCAGGGTGAAGACAGCCTCGCTGCCTGGACAGCCCCCACCGTCCAGGGCCGGGAGGGCTGGGGAGCCGTGTATCCCAGCGGCTTCTCATGCAGGGACCAGGGACCATAGAACCAACGGGCCCAAGTGGACACCAACTTTCCCACCTCTGCTGGACCTGCCCGACCCCGAAACCGCAGGAGGGGTGACGGGTGACGGGTGGCTGGGGCCACAGCCAGGCCCCACTCCAAGGCAAACTCTCTAGATGCCGTTTCCCAGGCCCTGAAGGGCAGGTCCCTCAGTGACCCCCCGTGGAGCCCCGGATGCCAAGAGGCCCGTCCTGGTTAATAGGCCCCTCTTTATTCCAGCTTTACCAGCTAATGGCAGCTAAAAGTGATTTTACACAAAATAATGTGTCTGAGATAACGGGTCCCGGGCACGGCTCCCAAATTCCAACCTGCAACCTAAGGCCAAAAGTGCCTGTTAATGATTAAACCTGTGACATCAGCCTCACGGAGGGCAGAGCGCAGAGGGAAGAGCCCGGTGGGAGCCCAGTGACCGGCCCCCAGTGGGGGCGGGGAAACGCTTCCCCTCCCCAGCAAAGCTCGGTATTGTCTAATCCAGGCGCTCCAGCAAGCAAACAGGCTTCCCATTGTCCGTCGCTCAGCAGGTCAAGGTCACGGTACAAGTTACACACACCTGAGGTCGGGATGGAGGTCCCAGGAGGGTTGGAGACTCCGGGCGCCCGCCCGAGAGGGGCTGGGCAGGGCCCCGCCTCCAGCGCCCTCCTCTGCCCCGAGGGCCAGTCCTCAGGAAAGGTCCCGCCTTTCGCCAAGAGCTTAGACCCTGAGAAGCCAATGGGTGTCGTGGAGCCAGCGTAAGAAAACCCCTGTCGGGCTCCGGAAAGCAAATGCGGGAGCCGGGCCGGGCTCCCAGGGCGTCCAGAGCTTTGCAGGAGAGGCCTCGGCTCCAGTCCCAGCTCTGCCACTTTCCGGTTGGCACGTGACATCTCCCGGCCTCAGTTTCCTCATCAGTAAAGTGGGGTTGAGGAACCTGGCCTCGGGGTCGTCCTGAGGCCGAATGTGAGGACGCACGGAAGACACTCAGCCCTGTCGCCTCTGCCCAGGGTGTGCCCCACACGCAGCCACTGTCTCTACCACAATTACGATGATAACAGGACGGCTCCTTCACGAGGTCTTCTGACCTCCGTCTCCTGCTCCCTGCTGCTGGGGTGTGTCTGTGGGCAGATGTGGGGC
>PVKM010042889.1:0-12666 GCA_004027735.1 Carollia perspicillata
GGTTGTGATATAACTTGAATCATCTTGCTAATGTGCAGGTTGTCTTTTTCAATACATGAAGTGTTTGTTTGAGAGTCAAATTCACAAGTTCACACCAAAGTCTGCATTTGTTTTTGTAAGGAGGAGGCATCAAAGAATTGTTGTTTAAATTTCCTGAAATGCATGTTCTCAAATGCACGTTTCCTAAACAAAAGCATCCAGCTATTTGCTACAGTAATTACTAGTTCAAGTTGGGTGGCCTTAAGCTTTTCATCTGAAATTTCCAACCAGCTCTGATTCTGTACATCAAATAACATTTGGTGTGGGCCCACATACACATATATGGATAACTAATTAATATTATAAAGGAAGCCACAATAGTATGCATTCCTTTATAATGAAAGGCACAATTCACTGTTTGAAAAAAGAAATAAATAAACAAACACAGTGAAGACCCTTATCCCCAAGTTTAACTTCCTTGTGTGATTTGACTAAGATCCAAGATTATTTTTTGTTTCTAAATGCCCTTGGGCTTCTTCAATAAAGTAAATAACAGTTTTTGAAAGAGTGATTATATTCCTTCAAAGGTAGTACATGGTAGAAGAAATACCGAATGGAGGCGGTACCATTGTGTTGATGGACAATAAAAACATTTCAAACTGCTCAATAGCTTCATAAGCTTACTTTTAAAAAATACCTAAGATCCATTCTAAATTAATTTGATTGGGAAGAGGAGCTGGGATGAAATGATAAGAAAAAAAATAATTACTAGGTATGTCATGGGACAAATTTACTTCTTATTCCTTTCCTATCAGAGTCTCCCTACTCAAGTAAATGTCTGGAAGGCAGGCAAGAGAGTTCAACCATAAAGGGTTTTTGTGCCTTTTTGTCTCCCTCCAACAGAATGGCTTTATCCATTAAGTCCTGAATTGAATTCTATACCTCTGGAGTTTGCCGAGATTGTAATACAGAAAGCAAATTAATGAAATCTTGGATTTACATAAAAATATTTGCTGGGACAGTTAGTTTTTCTATAACCTGTTAACATCTGACAGTGCTCAGCAAAGAGATTAAGCCTCTGTTCAGTGCACTGGTCTCCACTTAATGATTTGTTTATTTAATGGAAGTCTATTGTTCTTCCTAGAAATCTAATACATCAAAATAATATTTG
Source organism: Carollia perspicillata (assembly GCA_004027735.1). Lineage (NCBI taxonomy): Eukaryota > Metazoa > Chordata > Mammalia > Chiroptera > Phyllostomidae > Carollia > Carollia perspicillata. The sequence goes on from PVKM010042889.1 coordinate 1,151, forward strand.
TTGAGTCTAGCAAAGCACTTACCCTCAGTGGACATTAGCCAGTTAGCAGTAATGCGTACAACAGGAGAAAATGGATACATCACATCCTCAGACCTTAGAGAGTCTCTGGTTCAACGCTTTCATTTTACGTAGGAGGAAACTGAAACCTAGCAGAAGTGGCCTGCCAACATTTGCACAAGTACTTATAAACTGGACCGGGCCCAGGGCTCGTTTCAGATTCCACATCCAATAATCTTTCCCCCTGCTGATGAGCATAACAAGAGGAGTAACCATTGTTGCAGCAGTTTAGCTCCGTATAGTCTCCTGGTTTTACAGCTTCTTCAACATATTAGAGAAATAAACTTCGTAATTAAAAATAAGCACGACAAAAAGATTTATTGTCCCATTCTGAAGACATGCATAGATATCATAAATAAAGAAAGTAGATTCATAAACATAATTCAAAGTTACATATAACCATCATTTAGTCCACAGACTATTCAAGGCATCATGTCTATCGAGATTATAAATCAAGACAGAGGAAAGAAAAAGTGTAGTTGTTTAAATGGCTATCAACTCTTTCTTATTTATAAACTTATGACAAATTTGGACTTTTTCCAGCTTGAACAATAGAGAATATTGTGTATGTTTCATAAATTCCACTATACCCATAAAGTATTCAGATGAAATTAAAATGTGCTATATATCCTATTAATAGGTTGAACATGTACAATTTTAACTTTACAATCCGTTTACATTGTTACCAGAGGAGGACTGGTCTGGAAGTCAGTTCTTCCACTGTGTCTCAGGAAAGGAGTTTCAGGGACACAAGTAGGACGATTTTAAGCGGTAGTGGCAAGATTTTGTAGAGCGCTCTTGAAAAGGCTGCCGCACTGATGAGGTACTTCCCAGCGGCTCCAGCAGCAGAATCTGGTCCAGAACCTGGTCCCTGTTGTAGCTCTGCCCCCAGACACACCATGCCCAATGGCTCATCCATGGCCACTTGGTTCAGCTTCACCTTGCTGTGGAAAATGTCTAGCTTCTGGGGCAGCAGGCCCATACTTGGGCCCACCAGGCCCAGGAGGGTAATGGGGGCCCAGAGCTGCATCACCCTGGTGCCAGAGGTTGACCTTGGGAAAGCAACTTACTGTCCCTGTGCCTCATTTCCTATCTGCACTTCCACCACCAAGGCTCCGTGGTGCCCCAGCCAGGAGCAGAACTGTAGCAGCAGCCCATCCTCCTGTTAAAGAGAAATTGGGGCTTCGTTAAGCTTCCCTATGTTTCTTTGGGCTTGGGAGAGAGGAGGCTTTCTTTCAAAGTATCCAAGCTCTTTTCTGGTTTTCCCCAAGCTTGCATCCTTATCCTATCAGATCTTTTCCTCAGATTTTCCCAGGTTTGTCTCCTCCCCTTTATGATCGCCATTTGGGCTGCTTTTGTTCATGTACATAGTGAAAAGGCTTCCTCTGTGTGTTTTTTCCTACCTCTACCCATTTACTCCCTCCATTCCCCCTGCCCCTATAGTAGGACAGACTCCTGGGGGTCACTATAAGGTTTCTTTCTTGCCTACGTGGATGCCTGGAGTGACAGTGATGTGGATGCCTGGAGTGACAGTGAAACTGTCCTTTCCTAGCTAACCCCCCTGGCTCCCCTGGCTCCCTTCCTTTTGTTAATACCTAACTAGGTGCCTATGCTAACAATATGTTATAGATATTGTTAGCAATAGCAATACTTCATAGGGAACAGCTGTGAAATATTTATGACTATAACCTTTATATATTGCTTCATCAACTTTGGATACAAAATTAGGTCTCATTTACATATTATTGCAATTAAAAGACCTAAGATACCATCCTAGATATATTTTGGTTCTTCCTATTCTTATCTTTCCTGTGATGCACTGAATAGTCACCTGGAGTGCATGCTAAGTCCTGGTTACTGTCAGTAGAGAGAAAAGCAAATAATTCAGTCTATCCACCAGAGTCGCTTACATTAGTACTGTTGATAGTGTGGCTGGCTGCATAGCGTCATTGCTGGAAACAGGAGGTACTATAACCCAAATTTTCTTGCCTACTGCTGGCAACATTCAGGCGCATTCCACCCAAATACATCAGTGGAGTAGTTTAATATGGTTTCTGCCCTCTACTGAAAGATCTCATGTCACCTGAGCACAATTCATAACCAAAACCAAAGTCCAGTAAAATTCCTTTCTACTGAAAAAGCAAATGGCGACTGAGCAACACACTGGCACCCTATAACAGTAGTTCTCATTGTGTAGTTTTTAGGATGCAGACAGCAATTATATTCAGGGCTGAATATAACTTGGGCTCTTCCACCAACATCATAGTCTAAACTACTAATTTTAGGGCTCTTTCATTTTACTTAAGACCCGTCTACAAAGTCAATATGGATGGAACAGGCAGGGTCTTAATTTCTAGCTCATAATATGCCTGGAACTAGCATATTCTCTCCTTAGACCTGGCCATCAACCTAGGCGCCTCACTCTTGTTCTTCCGAGAGACCCCTTACATTGACTTACTTTTTCATTCCCACACTTTTTCATTCCCAAATTCTCCCTTTTCCTTCCCATATCATTTCTTCCTTCCTTTCTTTCTTTCAGCAGATTTTATTTATTTATTTTTAGAGAGAGGGGAAGGGAGAGAGAAAGAAAGAGAGAAACATTGATTGGTTGACTCTCATATACCTCTAACTGGGGAGCTGGCCCATACACCAGGCATGCACCCTGACTGGGAATTGAACCTGCAACTTTTCAGTTAGCAGGCCAGTATTCAATCCACTGAGCCACACCAGCCAGGGATCTTTCCTTCCTTCTATCTTTCCTCTCTTTCCTCTCTTTCTTTCTTTCTCCCTTTCTCTCTTTCTTTCTTTCTTTTCTCTTTTTTTACTTTGAAATTATTTTAATTTACAAATAGCTTCAGATTTTGAAGGGGGTTATTTTTAGTTTAGTTTTTTCTTTTTTGAAGTTGTTTTAATTTTCCCATATCATTTTTTTCTTTCCTACTGGCTCATTCACAATAGTATGCAAATATAATGTTCCACAAAACTTTTTTCCTTCTCTTGTCTCTACATCCCTCTCCATTTATATATCAATTTATTTGTTTTCTTTTATGCCAAAAAGTATTGTGGATTTTCAACATCTCCAAGCAACGTTTTCTCTAAGGTGACTTAATATCTCTATCATTCCAGATTTATAAGTGGTTGCCATTTTTAATAGCAGCTTTGCTATCTTTTTAAAAACAGAAGAAAGCATGATTTAATCTATTAGGCCTTGTGCTGCGAAAATAAAACAGAGCAGAAGTTGCATCAGAAGTTGCATCTCATCTGTTCACGAATATGCTTTGACGGTTTATCTCTGATGCTCTCTTGGAAATAAAATGGGCAGTAGAGACTCAATATATCTGCCCTTGCCACCACCCAATCAACCTCAAGCCCTATTTTTTACTTTCTTCATTCAATATTAACTAACAGTTATTAAAAATCTAGCATGTGTTTGACCTCATGGCGTCCCCCAGTACTACAGAAATAGGAAGACATAGCCCCAGCCCTGAAAGCTCTAACAGCTTAGACAAAAATAGACATGCTAGTGGCATGACAACTAGTTAAGTACAGAGCATTACAGGAACAGGGAGCTGATATTTATGGATATTCCAAGAGGAGAAAACAGCATTTGCAAATGCAAAAAAAAAAAAAAGGGTAGGGCTGAACGCAAAATGTATACGTTGATTTCTATTTCTGTGATATAAAGTTTGAAGCAGGAATGACCAGGAAATGTTGAACAGAAAAGCATGGGCCGTATCATGACAGCCTTCTATATTATGCTAGCTTTGGTTTCGTCTTATAGGTCAGTCATTCTTACATGGACAAAGGCTCTGGGGAGAAAAAAAGGCGAATCACATGGGAACCCTTTTAGATACACATGGTTGCCATATGTGTTTTGAAAAATGCCTCAGATGATTGATAAAGCATCTCCGTCTTTCAACCTAATTTGAAAAATCACTACTGTGGATTATGGACAGTCGTTGGTAAATTCTGAACAAGAAAATGATTAAAGAAATTGCCTGATATTCAGAGTGTAAGACCTCCGTGGACATTGGGTATCACTTCTTGCCAAATTCCTACCTTCTATCTGTATTTAGCACTTTGGCCAATCCCCAGGATAAATCCAATTGCATAACACATCAAAGATAAATAAAAATATTTTCCAGAAATCTTCCTAAGGAAATGCAGGGAATAATTTGATGCATGCAATAGAAACAACAAAAATTTTACATTAGATGTTTTTTTTCCTCTACACTGCCATTTTCTCATTCTTCTTCTTTTTCCGTGTTTTCTAAAATATCCCCTTCATCATCCTGAACAATTTAATGTTTACTTTTAATTTGTGTTCCCCATTCAGAGAAACAACTACCCTACACTTGTGTATTTTTCTTCAGTCATTTCCCTGGTTAAGTTTCACCCCTCCATTCCAAGTGGTTTATCGAATTATTCAATCCTGTTGTGGATAAGAGGTTACGAATTGTAGAAATCTTTTTATATGTTTTTATACAATATTAGAAACATCAGCATAACCATGAATTCATTACTTTTATAAATATTTTTTGAGTGACTCCTATATGCCAGCCTCTCTCAGTTGATAGCTACTATCTAATTATGTCTTGACATCACCATCTCTCCAAATCATAAGAATGTTCTCATAATGATGAAAGACAATCATAAAACTACAAAATTAACTTTTTTTCAATTATAGAAGAACTACTGTGAGCTTCTGAAAAGTTTTTCAAAGGATGGTCTTGTCTCTGCATATTTGTTTTAATGAAAATATCGGGACTTCCATTGTCTCCTGCCCTACTGCCTAGAGATAAATGGGTATCCTGCCTGCCATTCTGTCACACAAATAACAGATCTCCCTCTTAGTTATATACAGGCTTGTCATATGTTAAAAAAAAAAAAGAATTTAAATCCTTCCAACATATAGGGATGGGCAAATATAGGTTTACAGTTGTGAGTATGTGCCCAAGGACACACTTTATTCTTGGATTATTGTTTATCAATTGTTGCATCATTTGTGTCACTTGTCTTCTTATTACTATTGCTATTATTTCCTATCCTTACTTATGATTTATCTTTTAGTTAATGGTGGCTGGTACGTTAACCAATGACCAAAACAATTGGATATTTAAACCAACTTTTATCCACCCCCGTATAGGAAATTTATCCAAAAAAAAATCAAGAAGATTTGATTTTGTAATTCTTATAACTATTTTACAGCCAAAAATATAATTTATGAGCACAGAAAACAAAGGCATCTATCTAGTTGTAAGTATCTTCTCAACCAAACACAGATGATTGAAATTCTCCTCGTGCCCCATTTTCAAAACATTGCAGGGCCATTTTTGAAACTGATTTGGTGAGCCTCTGTGTAGGACACAGAGAAAAACTGCATTTCCTCCAGGCTGCTTCCTGGAAAACTGTTCAGCCCTCCAACAATAAGAAATTACAGGAACACGCTGAATCACTCCCTAGTCAAATCTAATGCTCCAATTTGGAATGTTTTCCTAAGAGATGTATTAATCTGAAGAATTCCATGTTAATATCTTTTATTTATCTAAGTAAAACATTTGAATAATACATCAAAACTATCTTTAAGACAAAGCATGCTTTTTTAAAAACTCCTTTTGGACACAGAATACTTTAATGTAGTTGTCTATTCTTTTCACATGATTGAATTCTGTTTGAAGATAGTAGCTTTGATTAATAGGCAGGAATTTCAGGAAATAGATTATTTAAAACTAGACTTTTATGCCTATCTTTTTGTTTTGTTAAAACATTATACAAATGAAGACATTTTAAAGGGTTGTTTAATTACAATCATCAAACAAACAAAGGCATTAGAGAAAATATTTTGAACATTTTCATCAAAACACCTTAGAGTCCATTGTGAACTTTCCCTCCTTCAGTCAATAGGTGTATGTACAGTGGGAGCTAAAAGATGTTATTGAAAATTCATTATAAATAAGAAACCTGACTGGACACGTGAACTGCTTTATTGAATTCCATAAACTCTTATCTTTTTCTGTAAAACAGGCACCTAGTACATGTGAAGCTGCTTGATCAAGCAAATAAAGAATAAAGGATGCCCAGTAAAATTTTAATTTCAGATAAACAACAGATAAAGTTTTGGTGTAAGTATACTCCATGAAACATTTGGGACATAATTATATTAAAAAGAAATCATTTGCTGCAGCCCGTACTTTTTTCTGGCAATTCTAAGTACATGAATAAAGCATCTTGTCTTTAAAGAAAAATAATTGGATAAAATGCAAACCTTATGCTGCTTTGATGTTTGCTGAGTCACTTGTAAATTGAGGGTCCAGCCCGCTCACATCCTGGCATAAGGTGTTTATGATTAATTTTTAAAGTTTGGGCCTAGAGATCTGAGTGTTCTCAAGGTTCATGGAATTTGAGCAAGCAGGATACCATAGACTTCTGCATCTGTTTTAAACTCCAAACACTGACTAACCAGGAAAATCTGGTAGTTCTAATCTCGTGGTCTCCAATCTCTGTTGTGATTACTCATTACCACATTCCCTCTGAGTGCTACTGGAGACAATTCAGTTTAAACAGCAGTGTTGAATTAACTTATCTATCTGATATCCCAAACCCCCATCACACACTGTCCCTTACACATCTGATGATACTTTTGCTCTGCTCTTCAGCAGAGCCCATTCTGTTTCTTGCTCCTGTAACCCCTTCCACTCACCTGAATGTGTACTCAGACTCTACCCTGGGCTAAGTCTCAGTTACTCCATCCAGCCTCCCCCAGTCACTTCTGTTAACAATGGTTTCCCTCCTCCGGGTTCCTGTAGCACTTTCTCATATAGTCACATAATGACTAAACAGTTGGTGAAGGTACAAATACACCTGGATGCATGTGCATGTACACACCAACTGACACACCCTGTTAAAGACAATGTAATAGCCCTCTTATTCTTTTTCCCCACTTGGGTTGTTTGTAGAGAGAGCATCTATGAAGTACCTGTGAGCTTTGAAAAATTCAGGAAGAGGATATTACAAGATGCAGTATACTATATCTGGGTTTCCTGTGAGATTCTTTGAGAAATATATATAAAAGGCTTAAGTTATCTTTGGCCACAGGACTTAGGTTAGGTACTAACCTAAGCAGTCTACACGTTCAGTCTCATGTAATAGCCAAGAAAGGGATGAAGTACTTGTAACGGCCGAACTAGCTCAAACTGACTCTAACTCATTTCTATTGAGATACTGAGTTGCTTTTCAGAGACCACAGACCGCAAGCTCAAGTCTTTCAGTTGAAGTATGTGCAGGCAGAGGAGACAATTCTGCTCTCAGGTTGCACTGGAAATCAAGTCTTGCCTCACTCCCCCCATGGAACCAAAGGTCTGGGACATGACCAGTACCTGGACATTGGAACCCGAAGGGCCCATTGTCCAGGAAGATCCAGTGTTGAAGCCCCTTACTTTACCTAGTGACCAAGTTCCGAGGCTGTCCACTCAAAACCGCCCTGCCAGCACCTCTGCATTCCAGCCTGTTCCCCGGAAAGCTTGCCTTGACCCTGGATAGGGCACACAGATTTGAGTCTTGCCTCCTCTCTCCTTGCCAGCCAACTTTGCAATAAAGCCTTTTCTTTTTCCAAAAGCTGATGGCATAGTCCTGGCTTCTGTGTGCCTTAGGCAGCGAGTCTTTGCTCAGTAACATACTTACTGTCTTTGTTTTACAAATGAGGAAAATTACATTCAAAGAGGTGTCACAAATTTCCCACAGTTACATAGCAATTCAGATTAATGCAGGTGAAATACATAAAGTTTATTCCAATAATTCAGACACTGAGATATATTCAAAGAGTCAAAATAGAAGGAGAAGAAAGAAAAGAAAAGAAAAGAAAAGAAGAGAAAAGAAAAGAAGAGAAAAGAAAAGAAAAGAAAAGAAAAAAAAAGAAAAGAGAAGAAAAGGAGGGGCAGGAGACAAGTGGTGGGAAAAGAAGAGGGAGGAGAAGAGGAAGGGGAGAGGGAGGAAGAAGAGAAGGTCCTTGGCCTGCTATTTCCGTATTCTGTTAAACATCACATATGTGCAAATTAATAACCATAGTCATATGGGTAATATCGACTAAAGATGATAAGTAATGAAAATAAAATGATTAGTTTTGTGGGATGTCAGAAGAGAAAGCAGGAGCAAAGGAATATTCATTCCCAAGGGTGTCACAAAACAAGAATTTGAATAAGAATTCCTTAATATACAAGGTAGAAAGCACCTGTGAGCATGCGAAGGTTTGTAATCATGAAGCCAAATGATGTGTTGATAGCACTATAAATACCCCAGTGAAGGAAAGCTGGGAAAATCTTGAAGGGCCTCATATATGCATATAAAGAATCCTGCATTGTAGCATGGATGAGATGGGAAATGTAATACTTCATTATTCAAAAATAAGTCCAAATGCCTCTGTGTAAAGTTGAAACTCCTAAGTCTGATAATCGAAGCTATGAAAACACTAGCCCAGGTTCCCCTTTAAAACTTTATCTTCGAGCCCTTTCATAAACATGCCCCTCCAAACACACTTTCTTTAAGAAATCATGCCTCTATGCTTTCAGCTGTCACTTTTTAATACACACTTAGAATACACACATACACACACACCATTTCTCCACTAAAGCTCGGCGTAAATCCCTCCTTCTCTACTTCTCCATCATTCGGGAACTAATGACTAGCCCATTCACACATGGTTTCAACAACTAATACCAGAATTGCTTTTAGGAAAGTAATTATTTATGTAAAGAACATACCTGAATGAGCTGCTTGGCAATCTAAACTCTTAGAGCATAGATTAGAAGATAAAGAGACAAAACGAACTTGCTCTTCAGATTCTACTTCCTTTGAGAAGCCTTTGGTGTCCTGGCCCCCAAACTTGCTGCGTGTTCCTCCCACGTGCTCACAGCACTCTGGGTTCCCCTTGGCTAACATTCATCCACTGCATTGTAATGACCAGATGACTGAGCAACCACACTTCCCACAGTGGAGCAAGGACTGCTTGAGGGCAGGAGCTACACAATAATTACGACTGTTCCGATAGTGCCTAGCACACAAGATGCTTAAAACATGCTCTGTGAATGAGTGAACAAAAGGACAGACAGATGTTTAATGAGTGTGCTTGGTAGATAGTGAAAGATCAATAATTCCTCGATAGCAACATAGTAATTTGAAAATAATAATAGAGCTTGGAAAATCAGTTAACATACTTTCTTAAATCGTTCATACGTCAGATGAATATCATATTACCAACCGAAGCCATGTCACAAAGGAGAGTTAATGACCTCGGTTGATGTAAATAGGTCATGAAGGCAAATTACTTGGAATCACTATAGTGGCTAGTGCTCAGACGGGGACTGCCTATAAAATTGCACCTGGGGCGATAAGATGCACAAGATGCCACCAAGGAGCAGGGGGGTAATCAGATGTAGACTGTGTTCTGAACTTTAAGTGACACTGGAGATCCACAGAGATCAGTAATTGTCAGGCAGAAAGTCAAAAATACTGAGATAAATATTCCCTTATCTCTTTAGATTTTCATTAAAATAGCCAGAATCCCAGCCCTGCTAGATGAACATGATATTTCTAATGGTCTGTGAATAGTAAAAGCAATCAATGTGGACTATTTATTTTATTTTTTAAAAATTAAATCTATTAACTCTTACTAGACTTTAGATTTTCATCCCCTTCGTTTATAAAATTGTTCATCCATTCATTTTTTAAATCCAATGCACATTGAGTAAATACAATGCACCAGACACCAAGTGCTGGCACTAGGATGGCAAACGACACACACTTGGTTCCTACCCTCCCCGAGCTTCTAATTTAGCATGAAGGGCAGACACTGAACAAGTAATTGAAAACGTGATCATTCTGAAGAGCAGTACAGAAGATTTTGGGGGTGGGGGTTAGACTAGTGAGATCTAACGTAACGTTACAATTTTTGAGAAATCGGATAGGACGAAATACCACCGGGAATCTCAGTTGGCTCACCCGAGAGAAGTTGAAAAGAGGTTGTGCCAAGCACATGCTATCTGCCTATCCTCGAGTTTAAGGGTAAACATAAAAATTTCTTATCCCCATATGGATAATTTAGCCTCGGGATGTTTAGGGGAAAGGAGATCATTGAGTCAACTGGTAAAGCCCCGAACCCTTATTTTATACCTGGAGAGAACTAAGACTCAGCCTGGTCGTGTGGTTGGCCCCCGGATTACGTGGCTCACAAGCAGCACGGCTAAAAGTCAATTCCAAGTATTAAGGCCTCTCAAGAGCACTCGCTATGCATCACACAACCGAGGGGAAAGGCAAGCTGGTCTTTCCCCAACACTACCTTGGTTTACATCTCATGGTCTCCTTTTTCCGTAGGAGCATGGTCGTAGTTGTAGGTTTTCAGAACATGGGAAATAGAGGTGAGATTATAGAGGTTCCAAAAAAAAAAGCCTCTGAAAAATATGGAAAGAAAAGAATGCCAGTGTATGAAAATACATTAGTGGAGATAAATAACCATACTTCAGGCAGGGACATAGAAGGTGTCCCTCATTGCCCTTCCAGCTTCTCTGACCAGTGGTGACACAGAGAAGTGACAGGGAAAGAGAGTAGAAAATCTCTCATACTTCTTCATAATTCCTACCAGGCGTCTTCAATATTCTTTAATATGGACCAATGAGTTTCTCAGTCTTAGGTCAAGTATGAGTAAATACACAGGGTCCGGCACAAATAATGCCCTTGATTTATTACAAAATCATAAGCATGTAATTCTAAAACATAACAATATCACACTCAAGCACACCATATGATATTTTCGGTGAAATGTTCAAATTAAAACTATAAATTATTACACCCATGTTATTACCTTGCCAACCACACTCAAGCAGGCCTTACTTACTTCTGCCAGACCCTGTATATTTAGAATGATTTACCTTTTTTAAAAAAAGCTATAGCATAAAGTCTACATAGGAACCTAGTTTTTGTTACTGAAACGTGTTTTTAAAGACAAGCCCCTGGCACTATTCCCTTCCTACACACAGGCCCACCTTCACTGCTACTTCGGGACACCCCCCTTTGGAAATGATGGTGCCGTCAAGCTTGCACTGGGGTGAGGGTTGGTTCACTGGGTGACCTATGTCATCATTTACCTTGTATTCAATATTTTGCACCAACAGAGGCCTTCCTTTGCTTGACCCGTGCAGTCACCAGCTGCTTAATTCTTCACCCTGGATGACCCCCATTTATGACCCAGACTCTACTTCCCAGCAACAAAAGAAAACAAAGGATTAGCAGTTTAAAGGAGAGGTTAGCTTTAATGGCATAATATCAGAGCTAGAGTTCAGTACAGGGCCAGTGGGGAAGTTTGGGGTCTTTTGTTCCTTAGTTTAATGTTTAACCTTTCTTTAATATCTCTCCCTTTAGTGGGCTTTAAACTTTCCCCTTTGATCTTTTTGCTTCCTTAGAGATGAGGT
>PVKM010042890.1:0-12672 GCA_004027735.1 Carollia perspicillata
GAAGTGGGCCTGAATCTAGGCCTTCGGGTTCCAAGACCCGTGCACATCCACCTATCCGATCGTTCCACAGGTATTATTGAGTGCCTACCCTATGCTGGGCCAGTTTTTCCCAAGTTTTTCTCCTTTCCACTGCATCTGAAAAATTCGTACGCACACTTCAGTAACAAAGGCTCAGTTCAAAGTCCCGATTCTCACCCTGGAGAGACAAGGGAAGAGTCATAAGAATCTTGATGAAGTGGGATACGGGGAAAAGTTTGAAAAGCAACCCAGAATGTCTTCTATTTCCTCCGCCTTCACCCCGACCCCTGTGCCCTGTTTGGAACAAGCCTGCGCTGTATCACACTTCGTCCTGTGGCCCCACAGCTTCCGTTCTCCCCCTCCACTCCACAATGCACATCACTACTGTTGTAATCTCCTGAAAACTTTATTCATGGTGTTTTATCCCAAACTGACCATAGCTCCCATCTTTGCATAAAAAAAATACACTGCATTTAAACCCTTCCATAACTGACCCAAATTCATCTTCCATCCTCCTTTGTCATCTCTCCCTTTGCTGTGTCCTCTCCCTTCCCCTCATGTATTATTCAAATCTTCCCACCCTTAAGCTCCTTGAAGGGCAGAGACCTTGCTTATTCACATTCTGGCTGCCATATCACAGTAGGTGGGCCTACTGCCCACCACACTTAAATGCTTCATTATTGTGTGGACTCGTTGGCAAAAAAAAGGTGGGAGCTAAGTACCTAAAAGGCAGAGGGGGAAAGAGGTAGGAAGAAAGGTGGTTAGAGAGCATGAAGTGGGGAAAGGATCAGGAGGGAGCGATGGGAAGAAGCAGGACTGAGGCCCTGAACCAAGCCACTGGGTCCCATGAGTGGGACCTCACTTCTGACTAGTCTGTGCCTGTTCTATTCCTGCTGAGCCCATGATTCTCTGCCTTAGCTTTGGGCCCCCAGATGCGTTTGTCATTCAGTTCTCTCTCTCTCTTTCAGTTTCTCTGGCCCACATGGAGTGGGATTCACTTTAACATTTTTAGAACTGTGGTTCCCATAACAACCAAGCAGGAACTGTTGTCTGAAATGTAGCATGCTTACACATGCATACATGTGCACATACACATGCACCTGCATACACACATACACATGCACACCCCATACATACACATGTGCATTCACTTATATACACACATACACAATGTACATCCACATGTACCCACATGTGTGCATTCAGATATGCACATTCTTGCAAAGGTATACCTGTGCATGCACATGTGTGTATACACCCATGCACAAAAGCATGTATATACATACACAAGCATGCCCCGAATCCTTTCTGCATATGGGAAGCACGGAGTGAGGACAGACAGACATCACTAAGACAAAGGTAAAACCAAAACAATGTATGGATATTTCTGGCTTTCTGCAAAAGCAGGTGGGTTTAGGGAATCTGCATTTTGGCAGGGAAAGCTCAGTGGCCTTAATACAGCAAAGGGGTGGCAGGAAGCCACTGTATTTAAGCATAGATTTTGGAATTCAGTCATTTGAGTTCAAGGCCTGACTGTGCCATTTTTTGAGCTCCGAACTTGAACTTCCCCATCTGTAAAGTGGGGATAATAATAATACCTACTTGGGCTGCTGTGGCTCAGTGGATTGCATGTCCACCAGTAAATCCAAGGGTCACCAGTCCAACTCCCAATCTGGGCATATGCCTGCATTGCAGGCCAGGTGCCCAGTTAGGGGCATGCAAGCGGCAACCAATGAATGTATCTTGCACATATCGATGTTTCTCTCCCTCTCTTTTTCCCTCCCCCTGTTTCTAAAAGTAAATAAATAAAATATTTTTTAAAGTAATACCTACCTGATAGGTCTGTTAGGACAATTGAATAATATGCATTAAAATGATTAATACAATGCTTAACGCTTGGTTTAATAGGAGCCGTAATCATTTAGGTCTTAGAAGAAGTGATTTTTCATTTGTTTAATCTAAGAAGACTTTCTGGAGGAGAAAAGAAATTCAGGAGCTAGGGGAAGGAAGAGATGTTGGGCAGGGGAAGTCTGACCTATCTGGCCATTATTTAACCTCACTCCTTATTAAATTTGCCTCTTCCCAAGAACCACATGGCAAGTCTAAAAATTATCCTTTCTGATAGTAAATCCCCAATGCCTCTGCCTTATCAGAGTAAGATGGGACCAAGAACATTCCCAATCAGCCTTATCTACTAGAGAATCCTGGGCTATGCTGGACTTCTGCTCTGCTGCAGCTGGACTGCCCCTCACGGCCTCGGTGTTCAACCTCGCTCAAGCTGGTCTCTGTGCCTTTGCCCATTCGGCCTGACATGCCACCTCTCCTTTTCCTCATCCAAAGCTTGTCTGGTCCCTGGGCTTGGGACGAGCCATCCTGTCTGATTCCTCAGGCCCCACCCAGCCCTGTGGACTTCTTCCAAACCTAGGACAGCCAGATTGTTCATGCTTCAACAGCTATATAGGCAAGCCAAGGGCCAGGACTTCTCTGCTAAGTTCGAGGTGGGGTTGGCGGGAAGGAACTTGGGCTGTTGGCCTCTGCCCCTTTCCTCCGCCTCCTCTAAGTCCGGGATAGAATCTGTGATGGGGACATGTGCTCCTAGATGGCACCCTCAAGGACAAGATTCCAAGCCACTCTCAACTCCCTTGGTTCCCTAGGGATGGCCAGAGAGAACTGATTCAAACTGTCCCCGCGAGGATCAAGACCGCGCGTTTGACTCAAAGTCACCAAGTGCACAACCCAGGCGTGCAGCCCAGGAGGCCGCTTAGGGACCCTGGCGCACACCCCAGCAGCAGTGCAGCGCGCCTTTCCTCTCCCGATCTCACAGGACCACCGGCCGCAGTGTGTGTCCCAAGTGAGGAGGCCCAAGCCAGAGTGGTAGGGTTAGGGTGGAGAGCTGCGGATCAAAGGTGGGGAGCAGGGTCTACAACCCGAGGTGCCCAGGGCAGGGAGAGTGCACTGGGCGGTTTTGGGAGTTGGGAAGGTAGGGCTAGCGCCGCCGGAAAGGTCCCTGAACCCCCAGGGCGGGGCCGCGGACCCCTCCCCCATCGAAGCCACCTTCAGAGGAAAACGTGGGGTCCCGGCGCAGCCGCTTCTGGCTGCATCTGCCGCTCCCCAGCTCACAGGAGAGCCCGCCCCGGAGGAGGGGCCGGCTCCGCCCCACCTCCTTGCTGCCTCCCTCCCCCTTCTCTTCTTTTCCTCCGGCCGCGCGCCCCCTCCTTCCTCCTCCATCCTTCCCCCACCCGGTTCGTGGGCCCCTCCCGCTGCGACTGGCCAGGAGGCTCGGCCGCCCCCGCCCCGAGAGGGAGGCGGGGGCGCAAGCCACCGCTGCCGCCACCGGAGGCTGCGGAGGGGAACGAGATCCGAGGCCCCGAGGCGGCCCTGCATCTGGACCAGGCACGCGGGGCTGCCTGTGCACCCCCATCCGAGGGCCGCGGGGCCTGGCCTCGCGGCGGGGTGGAGGAGGTAAGGGCGAGTCGCGGGCGCGCTGCGGGACCACTCCTGGAGAGGAGGCAGGGAGGACCCCAGCCGTTGCCGCCTCCTCCTCTTCCTTCTCCCCTACAAGCCCTCTGGAGGCCCGGAGACAGCCAGACCATACCGGGAGGGATTCTGGGCAGGCCTAGCCAGAACCAAAGAAGGGGTTAATTTAAGGAATTAAAATCAGAACAATTTGAGACCAGGCTTCCCATCCCCCACTTCTCGCCAGTCCCTCCCCGAGCCAGGTTGGGGGGCGGGGCGGGCTCCAGACCCCACTGGGACTCTGGACCTTGGAGACTGGGGGGCCAGAGGGAAGGAGGAGGGTAGCACCCTCAAACCTCAGCCCTCCCCACCTGCTTCTGAAAGGGGGTGGGGGAGGGGTGTTAAGGCCTGGCTGGGCACCTGTGCGGGTGTCCGAGGGTGGGAGGGTTTAGGTGTCTGTATGCGTGCTGATGTGCACGTGTGGTGGTCTGGAGGTGTGCATGTGTGTGTCTCCGTGTTTCTGTGCCCTCATAGTCCATTGCCTTCACTGGTGACTGTGCCCACCGTGATCCGGATGCCCGTGCCCCACTGCATTGCTTTGCACGCCTGTGTGACACGGACCTGCATGCACTTCCCACTTTCGACCTGTGATAGGAGTGGGGCCTGCCCGCTCTTTAGGCTGAGTATGCAGTGAGGGACCCACATGGTTTTCTGGGCGTGGGATCCAGGTGCTGGAGCCATGTGCGTGTGACCTTGGGAGGTGTGTGCATGTTTGCAGGCGCTGGAGAGTGAGGGGGAGCTTAGCACAGAAAAGGCAGTGTAAGGACTGCCAGGAGCAGAGGCTGGATGCACCGACCTGTGGGTCCTCACCAGGCTGCAGTGACTTCACTGGGAGGTCCACAGGGTGGGGCCACAGCCTCAGGTGATGAAAGCCAAAGCCCTGCCTTCTTGGGGGATCCAGAGGGATTTCGAGAGTCAGGGGGAGGTGTCCCCATCCACAGGGACACCTCCAGCTGCTTCCCTCTCTTTAGAATACCTCTTTCATTTGCTAGCAGAGAAAAACACTGAGCTCAGAGCTTCATTTCTTTGGCCTATGAAACTATGTGTTAACATCCAAATCTTCCTCCCCCATTTCTGTAATTTCTACCTTCTCTGCTCCTTTCCTGCATGTGAGTTTTATATGAAAGAGAAGGAGGAAGAGCTGCTGGGCCCAGAAGGCCAGTCTAGAAGGAGAGGAGATGCCAGTGTCATGGTGGGGAGTTGGGGCAGGAGGAATGGCCACCCAACACCAAGCTCTGCCAACTTCTCAGTTTTGCCTGATCTTCATTTAACAGAGAGAGGGAGTTTGGTGATACCCACATACTTGTTTCTAGATTTAGGGATGCCTAGCTCGTTCTCATTTTTGGAATATTTGTAGCAGAAAGCAGGGTCATGGTCGTTGAGAGGCTATTGCCATTCTGCCTTCGAATTCCCTGGACTTTCGTACCTCTCTGGCAGCATACCACACCCTTTACTTATTCAATCAACAAATCTTTATTGAGTGCCACTATGGGCCAGCCTGTGACTACAATAATGCTGGTGTCACATTCCACTCCCAGCCGGAAGAAACGTGGTGCTGGGGTGATGAGAGCATGGGTTTTGAAGTCAATCGGGTAGTACTGGGTTCAAATCCTGGCTTGTCACTGTTTCAGTTTTTCACTGGTATGTAACAACCCTTCCCAGAATATCAGGCTTAAAACAACAGTAATTTATTATTTCTCATGGTCTGTGGGTTTGCTGTGATTGCGGCCTTACATGGTACCTGTCAGCTCCATTCAGTTAAGAGACTGGCTGCAAAGGAATATCAAGATGGCCTTTCATCCACTGGGGTCTCTTTACACATGGCATCTAATCATTCAGTAGTCTGGCCCAAGTTCTCTATAGGGCAGCTGTACCCCAACAGGAAATATTCCAAGAGGATAAGCCCTAAGGTACAACTGCTTATCAAATCTCTGCCTGCTTCAGGCTTGTTGATATCCTCCTATTGGCCAAAGTAGGTCATGTGGCCAAGCTCTGAGTCAGTGTGGGAGGGGATCACATCAGGGCAAGAGGACTAGGAGGCAGGACTCATTGGGAGCCACCAAAGTAACAGTTCGTTACAGTCACTTATTGGCCTTGGGCAAGCGACTTGGCCACTCTGAGCCTGGATATCCTCAACCTAAAGTGGAGAGATGTTACCATCTCTTTGGCAGCCCGTCTTTGAGGACTAAATGAGAAGTGTGGTGTCTGATCAGGATAACTAGTAAATAAATGTTCACTGTGTGTTGTTTTTAAATCCCTACCTGAGGATATGTTTATTGACTTTAAAGAGAAAGAAAGGCAGGGTGAAAGAGAGACAGAGAGGAGAGAAAGAGAGAGAGAAAGATTGATGTGAGAGAGAAACATCGATCAGTTGCCTCCGGTACTTGCCCCGACCAGGGATCAAACCCACAACCTAGATATGACATGAGTATGTGCCCTAATCGGGGGATCGAACTCGCAGCCTTTTGGTGCATGGGATGATGCCTGAGCCACCCAGCCAGGGCAGTGTTCACTGTTTTGATGATTAGACTGCAAGCAGTGTGAAGGCGTGACTGACTTATTCGTCTTTGTGTCCCCAGTGCCTGGTACAGGCCTTGTGTTTGACATCATTTTGCTGGGCGGATAAAAGAGAATGAAACAGACAAGTCCTAAGCCTGGGAGCTCTACTAGAGCGACAATGTCTTGAAGACAGCAAGTCTTTACCTCCCAGTGGGCAAGGAGCAGAGCCAGGGAAGCACTTGTTACTTGAGGTAATTCTTGGATTGATTTAATCGTAACCAAATTCATCCAGTGCCATGAGACTAAACAGTAGAAATCACCTTGGTTACATAAATCAATCAATTCATCCATTATTTAGTGTGATTCCTCTGAGAATATACTAATTTCTACTGTGTGTGAGGCAGTAGCATTGTCCCTGTCCTTCAATGAATGTGTAGGGCGGGATCCGATGGGCAGACAGGTTCATGAGCACCCAGCGTGTGATACCTGCTGCACCATGTGAATCTCTGTGGGAAGGCGTGATCCGTGCTGCGTGGTGATTTGAGCTGGAGGAGGTGGTCAAGGAAGGGTTCATGAAGAGAGTAGCATTGGAGTTGGGCCTGCGGAATTCATCAGTTGAAAAGGGGAGTCCTAGGGAGAGGGACAAGCGCGAGCCAGGACTTGAGGATGTGACAGCACTTGGCACTGCTCGGTGAAGCTAAGACGCGTGAGGCTCACTAAGGCAGCACGTGGGAAGCAGAGGCAAAGGCTAGGGCTGGCAAGACTGAGTGGTGGTCAGATTCCAGCCAGCCTGGAGAGCAGGCAAAGCAGGGCAGGCTTTACCTTGCAGAAGATGGCCTGCCTGCAGAGATTTTTTATTTCCCCTTAAGAAAAGTGACATGACTGGATCTCTATTTGCAGAAACCATGAGATTTCAAAGCTGAAGGAGTTAGGGACTTCAGTTAGAAATAGTATCAGTGGTCCAGATAGAAGGATAGTAGGTCTGGAGCCGTGGCCGTAGAAAAAGCAAGACATAGAGTCAAATATTTAAAAGATAGTATTTATTTACTTTTATTTTTTTTAAGATGTTATTTGTTTATTTTTAGAGAAAGGGGAAGGGAGGGAGAAAGAGTGGGAGAGAAACATCGATCTGTTGCCTTTTGTAGGCACCCCGTGTTGGGGGGCCCTAACCTGCAACCCAGGCGTGTGCCTGACCGGGAATCCAATCAGCGACCTTTCGCTTTGCAGGATGCTGCCCAACCAACCGAACCACACCGGTCAGGGCTTTATAAGATAGTATTGACAAAAATCAGCAATTGATGAGATCTGAGGGGGACACTAAGAATTCAGAGATGCCTTGGGGCTTGCCTCCAGAGTGCTGAGTAGGTAATGAAGATGTTGGTCAAGACGGGAAACAAGAGAAAGAAGTAGGTTCGACGGTGAGTATTGCGGTATTGTGAATTCCCTATTAGCGTATTACTCTGAGCCACCTCCTACTGCAATATCCTTTTTATCCTCTCCCTCTCTGCTTGCTGTTTCCAAGAAGCACTTAGAAAAAGAATTTTTATAAATTTCAGATCTAAGGCATTGAATTATTGGTGCCTCAAGCTAGTGGAAGTTATGATATAGGTAGAATTAGGTGATCTCTAAGAAGCCTTTAACTATGTTCGTGTGTCTCTCATCTTAACTACTGCTTCTGGGTTCTCCCATGCCGCCTCCTCCCCTCACAGCTGAGCCTCCTGTGTCCACTGTCTGTGGACAGGTGAGTCTGTGGACTCACCTCTTTGCCTCGCTGCCTCCCCAGCCCCCACAGCCCATCGAAGCGGCCCTCCCTAAGGTCACCAGGGGCCCTTTCCCACCTCTGCTCCGACCTGAGTTGTCAGCTCCTGTTGTTTACTCTGTTTTCGCACGGTTGCCTGCTCCTTCCTTCCTTGACCTCCTCTCCTCTCTAAGATTTCCCACCAGAATTCCCATTTCTGCTGCAGCTTCTTAGAACTTCTGGCTCCTTCTCCCTTCTCTGCTTCTCGAAGGGTCTCCCTTTCCCACCGTGCGCTCCTCTCTCTGCACCCTCTCCCTGGCCCTGCTCACCCACCTTTATTTTTAGGCTCAAGTTGCCAAAACTGTATTTGTGGCTCCGTGTCACCGACTATTGAATATCACTACTTCCAAGACCCACTGGAATCCCAAGCTCATGGAATCTACAATCAAACTCATTATGACTCCCCAAAACCCTCTGAACCACAACCCCATCTATCTAGATGCTCAAATCCCAAGCCCAGGCCTGATCTTTTGATTCTTCCCTTCCGTACCAGCCACAATCATTCTGTCCCTAAGCCTTCTGGACTGTCCTTCCTTAATTGCTTCTCTATCCATCCTCCTCCCCACTTGCACTCCTGCTATGTTGGCTAACAGTGTCCACCCCCAGTGTTCCAACAGCCTTCTTCCTGACCTTGGCCCTCTGTAGTGTGTTCTCTGAGCTATACCTCTGACCAAGACCTTGTTATCCCATCATTCCACAAACACGTACCGAGAGCCTCCCCCATGCCAGGCGCTGTGGTAAGACCTGGGGAAGTAGTAGTAATTGAGACGATGGTTCTACCCTCTGGAGCTTACATTTTCCTTCCCTGAAGGAGGGAGGCATACTCTTTCTCACTTCCTTGCCTTTGTAGATGCTGTTTCTACTGCTTTCTCCCCCTCCCCAAACTCATAACTGCCATTCTTCACCCAGCTACCTTCCTCTGCAAGAGTCAGTCTGGGTCCTCAGGCTCAGTTAAGTGTAGATCCCTGTGCCAGCCATTTGTCTCATGGCTGTGCCATCCAATACCTCAGTCTGTCCCGGGAGATCACAAGCTGCTCGAAGGCAAGGATTGGATCTTGTCGGTCTGTGCCCACAACATACATAGCACAATACCAGACATAGTGCATGGCACAGATACAGAGCAGGAACTCAGCAAGTGTACAATGAATCCATGTTTGAACAGAGCTTAAAAGAGCCTTCTAAGTTAGAAGTACAGATTTGTGGGAGTTATCAGTTAGGACTTTTAATAGCAAATGACAGAAATTCAACTCAGACTCTTTTAAGCAAAAAAAAAAAAAAAGGTAGGTGCGAATTCATAGAACTGGAAAGAAGGGGGATGGGTGGGGCTTGGGCATAACAGTACCCAGGTTCTCAAAAACGAAGTGAGGACTCTCTCTCCAGCTCTTGGCTCGGCTTCACTCTGAGTGTTGCCACATTTCTCCTCTCCACGTGTGAGTTTTCTCCCTGTGGTGGGCGGAGGTTTCACAAGGCCATAGACAGCTTTATCATCCTGAGGTCCTGAGGTCCTGTGATCCTGAGGTCCAAGGGGACTCTTTAATCGTTCATGTAAATTCCCAGTGAAGGACTCTATTGGCTCAGCCTGGGGAATGTGCCCATTCCTGGGTCAGTCATCATGGCCAAAAGGATGGGGTAGTGTACCATGACTGGCCAAGCCTGAGTTATGTGTCCACCGTATTAGGATTGCCAGCCCTGTCAGAACCACAGGGCATGGGGAGCTGGAGCTCACCAAAGAAAGGACAAGATTTTGCTGAGCAGATAAAAATAATAACATTCTGTGCAGGAATTCTTAGTGACCATGTGGTGGTGGAAGCCATGAAAATGCAAGATTACCAGTGTTTCCGACAGAGTCAACATGTGAGAATATGACAGTAGACAGGAGCCAGAGAAAACATACTCCTTGAGATGGTTCGTCTTATTTGAGGAGATGAGGCTCACATACCTGAAACCCTTTAAAAAAAAGAGTCTGCGGCCATACCACCATGAATGCGTCTGATCTGGTCTGTTCTCCAGAATAAAAAAGATAATGCCTCTGATTGGTTTTTCTGCCCAAAGAAAACCTTGAACTGGATTTAACGGAAAGTAGAGTTGAGATAGGCTTCTCGGATGGGGAAAGACATAACAGGTCCTGGGGATGCGGAGGGGACAGAGCTCGGCTGAAAGGGAGGCAGGCTCTCAGGGCTGCAGGGGTTGCTGATTTGGGGAGACTAGAAGACGAAGAAAAATCTATCTCCAGCTGTTCTGTCATGGTGCTCTTAGTACAGGATTGTGATAGAGTTAGAATAAACAACACTTCTGTTTTTCTTTTACTTCCTCCCCCTTCTCCCCCTGCCTCCATCACTTTCTTGCCTGACTGAATTCAGGCAAAGCTTCACACTCATATGAGGAGGTAGTACATATAGGCAAAAATATTCCTAGGAATCATTCATAGTCGTTCCTCAGCTCTGGCAGAAGAAGGGAAACCCTGGGGCAAGGCCGGCCTCAGGTGAAGAGCCTCGTGATCCTAGAAGCCCCTGCCTTCCCCTACATTGCACATCCGCACATAGGCCTACACCCCCAGACTTTCCCTTCCCCTGCTCTAGCAGGGCACTGTGCAGGCAGCACATGCGGAAGGGAGGAAGGCTGGCTGCTTCAGAGGCCCCGGAAGATGCCTCCCCCGGAGGGACCAGCACTCAGGTGGGATCCGCAGGCACGTGCAGGTGTCCGACACCTACTGACCATGTGTTACAGAATAACCCTGTTCCTGAACGTTATGTGTGCGTGAACTGAATTCTGTTTATAATACCTCTGGTCACTTTGTCAACTTCTTCTGTTTTATCTGTAGTCATTCAGGTTTTCTGTTTCTTCTTGAGTCAATTTTGATCATTTATATTTGCCTAGAAAAGCTTTCAGTTCATCAAATTTTCAAAACTCTAGGCCAGGAGTTGTACTTGGTAGCAGCTCAATAATTTGAACAAACCTCTGTCAGTTATATCCCTTTTCTCATTATAGCGTTACATATTTTCTTTCTTTTTTCTCTTTGAGTAGATTTATCAGAGGGCTATTTTTTGTTGATCTTTTCAGAGAAATATCTTTTATATTTACCTCTCAAGGCTACTTTTGGGGTTTTAATATAGCTAAAGGAAGGTGATGTTAGAACAATTGCTAAATACTAGTTATTTTTAAAAAATCAAGTCCTGTATTATACAGGATGAGATATTTGGCTGTGAAGTAATGTGATATCTAGGATTCCCTCAAAATTATCCAGGGGTGGATGGGGCAAGTGTTGCTCAGGAGAACACTTCCCCAGGAAGCAAACTTGGCCATGAGTTGATAGTAGTTGAAGCTGGAAGACAGGTACATAGGAATTCATCATCATATCTGCCTTAGTTTTGAATATGTGCGAAAATGTCCATAACAAAAAGTTGAGTATTTTAGATCCTTTGTCTCACGACACATACCAAAAAGTTTTAGATGGATTAAAACTCCCATGTCTAAAAGGAAACCATACAGCCTGAAGTATTTGCATGCTAGCAAGTCATTGTAAGTTTATTGTTTTAAGATTATTAGTTTAAAGCCATTAATTAAGAATTTTTTCTGTACTTTTACAAAAAGGAATCACAAAAACTCAAAGAAAACATATGTAATTTTTAAAAAGATTTTATTTATTTACTTTTTAGAGAGAGAGGAAGGGAGAGAAAGGGAGAGGAACATTGATGTGCGAGAGATACATCGATTGGTTGCCTCCCGCACACCCCTAACCAGGGACCTGCCTGCAACCCAGGCATGTGCCCTGGCTTGGAAATGAACCGGCAAACTTTCAGTTTGCAGGCTGGTACTCAATCCACTGAGCCACATCAGCCAGGGCCGTATGTAACTTCACATATAAACTTTGGGTAGGGACAGACCTTCTAAGCATGATAACAAAATCAGAAATCATAAAGATTTTACTGAAGCCAACTTGAAACATTAGTATATCCATAAAGACCATAAATAAAAGTAAAAGCCAATCAACCCACTTGAAAAAATGTTGGTAGTATACAAATGACAAAGGATCAATATTATAAAAAAGCCTTGGCAAATCAATAAGAAAATATGAATGTTCAGTATAAAAATGAGATAAGTAATGCACAGGCAAGTCACCAAGTGATGCAGATGACTAATAAATGTGTGAAAAAAATGTCCAGCCATAGTAATCAAAGAAATGCAAGTGAAACAACCAGGCCAAGTTTCATGTTCAAATTGGCAGGAGCACAGTGAGGCCAAAGCATGAGGCTGAGGAGTTTGGCTGCAGTTCATAGATGATGGGCATGAGCAGGAATCGTTTGTAGACAGAGGGGCCTGCTGCCTACTATAGGATGGAACAGAGCTGTGAGACCGAAGGCTGGGCCCGCAGTCCAGGTGTGAGGAGGCAGTGGCCCAGAGAAGCACAAAGTGTGAAAACAATTGGATTGAAAAATCAGCAGGTCTCAATGGTTAGCAGAACCAAATCACGATGGCCAATGACTATGGTATGACTGGGAACGCAGTGGTACCGTTGGAGGACATAGGGATGCTGGGGAGTGGGCGAGAGGAAGTCCAAGGTTTTGTGGGGCTCGGGTTTTGGGGGTTTTTTTGACACTGTGAGTCTTTGTGTTAGTCTACAGTCTCTATACCAGTGACTGGCAACCAATTCAAATGCTTTAAGCTAAAAAAGAATTCGCTGTCTCTCACAATTGACAAGTTTTGGGTTAAAGTTTCAGGCACATCTGGATCTGGATGCTCAAGGGATGTCATCAGAAGTCTTTCTTGTTCTTCTCCAAAGAGAGGACAGAAATGGCCACAAGCAGATCCAGGCTTACGTTCTACCAGCTGAGCACAGGTCC
>PVKM010042891.1:0-12678 GCA_004027735.1 Carollia perspicillata
GTGTGTGTGATCAGCAAGGACACACCCAAACCACTGATCTCTCGATGTTGGGATTTAAACTTTTTCTTTGCCGTGAACATCTGAATACTTCAGCACTCTCTGTGCATCGCTTTTTTAAAGTATTGTGAACATTCTGAGAAAATGTTTTAAATCCAAAGATTTACTTTTTATCTCTGCATGTTTTCCTTACCGAGTTATTCTAAGAATTAGGGAAAAGGCATTAAAAGTGACACACGCTAGGAAAAGTACTGACAGTCAATTCATTGTGCTCTATGGTTAGACAGGTCAAGAGCACTTGTAGAGAACTTTGTTCCTTATTTGAATGTTCATACTTTAAATTCCAGTACATTTTCCTGAAGGCCAGAAATCATTTTGGGGGCTAGCCTTCAGCGGTGCATATGGAAAGTTCCTAGGACTTCATTGTTCCTTGTTACACTACTGAACTATTCATCTCTGCACAGACCTTAAGGTTCAGAAGTCTACAAAGCCGACACATAACTTTTCCCATTAACTTCTTCCTCAGAGCTGTTGAACTGTATGTATGCACAGGCTTCCTGTCTCCACTCTCTGTGTTACATCAAATGTGATTAAATGCACGTGAAGGCCCTGCCTGTATTTCCAGGCCAACCAAACCACCAGGACAAACGAACTGCATTCTTTGCAGGAAAGAGAATAATGTATCTTTCATTGTCAAATATAGTAGAGCATTACAGACAGCACCTGCAGTGGAATGGCTCTCATTTACCTGATCTGTTGCAGTTCCATCAGTTGAAGCATTTTTAATCTTATTTTGAGGGGGGGAATGCAACAATAATTAGCGATACTTTTAGCTCTTAATTTTCCATGCAAAGCAATTATTGTGAAATTGTGGATAGATCATAACACAGAAGTACTGAGAGGTATAGTAGGACCATGGTGTTTTATGCCAATAAATGGTTGTAAACTTCTAAATAATAATAAAGTAAAAATAATAAAGATTATACTATAATATTAAAAAAGCAACACGGTGGATTCATTCACAACTACACTAGTGTCTGCGTTAAATGTACTTAGAATTAAGGCTCGAATTAATGGCAAAGATTGTGAAACTGGATGGTTACAGAAATATATAATTCGTCATTTACACAGATGTTACTCTGAATAAATGGAGGTGGGTATGTTGAAAATAAAAGGATGAAAGGTGCACTGTGTATGTGCTGGCTAAACGTGGATGTTGAGGCAGAAAAGCATTCCTGGAGCTGGAGAGGGACCTTTGAGGACTAACGTATTCACTGAAGGGAAGGATGTGACAGTTCTAAACTTCTATGCATCCGATACAACAATATAACTTAAATGTAACAATAACAATATAAAATGGAAGTAATAGTAAAATACGAAATGAAAAGACTATGGAACTACAGGAGAAATAGACACAATCGTCATAGCTGATTACATTAGCATAGTAGTAAGGAAATAGAAGGTTTAAACTAGATGACTTGAAAACTTGATATAAATGAGGGATACAGACTTGTATATTTGAAGAGTAGAATACTTAATTGAACACACCTGAGATTTAGAGAAGATATATTTTGGGCAAGAAAACAAGCCTCAGTAAATTTAAAAACATTAAAACCAATCTCTGTATGTGTCTGACCACCGTGGAATTAAAATAGAAATCAGTATCAAAAAGGCAATTGAAATTTTCCAAATGTATGCAAAGTAGTCCATATACTTCTCAATCATTTCTGAGTCGATTAGCAAGACATAATTGATATTATATAATATGTGAGCTGAATAGTAATGAAAAGAAGACATATCAGTATTAGTGAAATGCATTTAAAGTTGTGCTTAGAAAGAAATTCACTCTTTTAGGAAAATGCATTTAAAAGAAAAAAAGCTGAACACCAATGATTTAGATTCCATGTGGAACAGCTACCAGGAACACAACCCGAGCAGGTACCTAGCCACAGGGAGGCTCCCCCTGGAGCCCCCGTTTCCCGCCAGGAGCACAGCAATTCTCAGGAACCCTCTGGGGGAAACGATGAAAGATAGAGGCCTGGCTACCACCATGGAGACATGCTTTGTTGCACTTAGTTTAGAGCTAGTGTTAGTGAGTCCATTTATGTAACCATCAAACACATGTACAGGTATCTTCATCATCCTGAAACTCTGACACACAGGGTCGTCTGTACAGGGTGCAAGAGAGACACAAGGAAACGATCACTGTGTTCACCTTGGAAATTTCACTGGAACCGATGTTAATGCTTCCTAACCTAATCTGCAGGCTCAAATCACTTGGGTTTCCTTGCAGTGTGGTAATTTTCTTTAAGAATACACAGGGTGTCTGCTGGATGTACTGAGAGCTGCTTGGCACAATTTTCTGTTGGCGGTGCTGGTGTAAGAAAGAACTATGAACGTTTTTCTGTTTTCCTAGGCTTAGCTAAGCCTTAAATAAACATTCTTCATACATTCTTAAAACGGCCTTGTGAAGAAGCTACTCCTATCCCCAGCTTGTAAATGGAATACAGATATTAGCAATCAGAGTAGCTGATGAAGCAAACCAGAGTGTCTACCCAGGGTACCAAACCACAAGGCTCAAGTATTCATCGCTGTTTGTCATGGCGATACCGGAGTGAACTTGAAAGCAAACTAAACACGTGTTAACTTATGTCCCTGCATCATACATCAAACTGAGACAGCCCTGCAAGGTCGAATGTCCACCCTCTGGTATCTTACCATCCCCATCAGAACATGGATTCCAACAGCCACTTTGGTCTCGGTGAGTCTCCACTTGCTGTGTCTTCAGGGGTGACCAAACCCCTCTGACGAATTTCTCTTTCTTCATATTTATTAAGACCATGTGTCCATTTTCATCCCCATGTTGCTGGGCTGAGAGCTATTCTGCCCCTTGGTAGGAATACCTTTCTGCTTTAATTTGTAGTTTACTCATTGTTTTAAATCTCACAGGTCCATTTTTGCTAGCCTCTGGATTGAGTTACTGTTCCCTGCCTGGGACTCAGCCCTTCAGCTAATGTGACCATGGAAATTCAGCCCCAGCACAGGCAAATCCCAAACTCAGCACTGTTATATATACTATATGGGGATCCCTCCCATCAGCTGTCTAATAAATAAAGTGATTGGGCTTTATGTTCCGGTGCACCTTGAGTATTCTGATTTTAAACAATACGATCTCCGTTATATTCAAGCTAGTATTTGATTCATTGGTTACCAGGCACTATCACACATACAGCCTTGTGGAATCTTCTAACACCTACTAAGGGCAGTGTTGTCATCTCAGTTTGCTGACAATGAATGGAAGCTAGGTAAAGCGTGGCTTGGCCATGAGCTGCCTCCTTCAAAAGCTAGGTCACCTTGGGGTACAATTGAGTCTTTCTGAGCTTGCCTCCTCTTCTAACAATGAGATTAATATTGTCATAGGAGGGTGTTGACAGAATTTAGAAAAATATGTGTATGAAGAGCCTAACTTACGACATTAAAACAGAACTTGCCGCGTAGTGTAGGCTGAATGTACGCACCCTTGTTTCATCTTGCTCCAGTTCAGTCAATTATCCTCAGAAATAGCAGAAGAAGAAACGCGGGTCTGAAGGCTCCTAACCCAGAATGCACTGGGCTGTGCTCCTGCAGCCTTGTGTACAGCGAAAGATTTGGATGTTTTGGACATTCACACTGTAGAGGTGCTATTAAGTGGTCTTTGAGAGTTACACATTTTCAGTTTTCTCTATAATTAACAAGTCTCATGAGGCATCACTCAGTCTGAACCATGCCACGATGAGAACCTCTCGAGTCGCCAGGAATGTTTTCATTAACTTTCTTCCTGCCCCTGCCCCTGAATTTCCTCAGAGAGCGCAGCCTGGATGAACAGTGATCTCACCCCGCCCCAGCGAAAATGATCCTGGGGGAAGTTGCTTGCTTTAAGGTCGTGCAACGACTCTACATAACCTACTTTTTGTTTTTTTAATTACCAGTATTCTTAAAAACACATCATTCTGAGCCACAGAATCTATTAGTAGCTGTCTGGCATTCCTTGAAATTATAATTCGGTCTGTTATGACGAGTCCTTTGAATAATGAGGTTTTAAGCTGGTGGGTGTCTATTCATAAGCAATTGCTATCATTGTGAATATCTAGTGAATACGATTTACATTCAATAACATTCTACACACGTGGGAATTTACTGTTCTTTCCCTCGATGTTTCTCTAAGCCTTGTTTGGAAAATGCGAAGACTTCATTAGCTTGAAAATGATCTTTGCTTACAGTGATTTAGTGAAGAAGAAAGTTTCCTCTTTTCTGCAAATGCTTTGGATAATAAATTTGATATCCTTTGAGAACAAAGCACTCAAAATATGACACACTACATAGGGTGGAAGAGCAGTTGGAAGATATTTTTAAAAACTCATTTGAAGTCCACAGCATTCAAAGTCAGACTTAATTAAATTGAATTTATCATTCAGAAAATGGAAGTAATTCTAGCATATTGCATTATTCAATACCTTATACCCTGTATTGTTATGGCTGAACATATCAACTTCAGACTGCCATGAAATTTGTGGTGTATGTATGTGTGTATTTTTAAATAACCATTCATCAACTATTTTAACCAGCAATAAAAATAATGCATTTGAAAATATTTCTCCTTTAGCACACGAGATTTTTATTTTCATTTAGACATATTTTTAAGAGGAACTATTGAAAATTTAATGCAGCAAGTATGACTAATCACAGAGATAGCTTTTTTTCTTTTTGAGAAAAGTATGTCCTTTACTTTTCAGAGTTGGGAAACTAGCTACTGCCTTGGTGAAAGGTGACCTTTCCCTAAATTCAAGGTCCTCGTATCTGAATGGACAACAAAGTCTGCACAGACCATCAATCCAACGAAGTAAGACAAAGAAAACAGGAGTGAAGTGGAGGGGTGAGGTCTCAGGAGGGTTGGCGGGTGGGGCTGATGCTGTTGTCCAAGCGCAGAGACCTGGACCGGGCTCCCAGTGAGGGGCGTTAGGCAGTGGAGGAGCCATGTGGTTGCCTGGAGAAAATGAGGTTATATTGCTCCCCCCAGCTCCTGCCACTCACCGACTTCCCACCCCAAGGCTGGGCAAGAGACCCCGCTGGGTTCTCACAGCAAAAGGCAGACAGGAGACCAACTGGGGTGGCGGCATAACTCAGCACCCAGGGAGAAGGGACGAGCGGCACAGATGAGTGACAGACTTGGGACTGTTGGGTGTCCCGCCCAGTGCTCATAGACAGCATCCCCGTGGCTCAGGGGAAAAGGAGGGGAATGGGGCTTCTCACTCAGAGCCGTATTTGCTTCGGTTTTGAAAAATAAAAATACGCGACATTTCTTAAATGTCATTGAGCATTGCATGTTGCCTATATGTCCTGAAAAATTCTGTAAGTGGAAAATGAAACTCTTTGCAAATCTCTTACTCATTGTGCCCTTGTATTTACTTCATGTTTTCACTGGGGCCATATTAGAGAGCCTTTCATTGGAAAGAAAAAGAAAACGAGAAAACGAACAACAAAACAAGCAACAAACAGAAGCTATTCTAAGTTGACAGTGCTATATTTTCAAGGAATTGCCTAGTAGCCTAAGTTATTGGAAGAGGCATGCGGCTTTTTCTGTTTCACCTCTATGCAGCCATCCACTTTATAATTCGGGTGCACGCTGACCATTCTGCCTGTCTTTGAAAGCATATCTGTTTATGTGCACCCAGGTGCTAAATTCAGAAACAGGATAGTAACTTCTCCTTTGGCGTTAGGCCCAGAAAAGTTTGTCGTTTGGGTTATGGACTGCAAAGTCATGATGTGTTTGCACAGACAAACCAAATGGCCAGTTGGTTTCCATGAGGCTACTGAGTATCTGGGCATGCTGATCAGTCAAAGTTTTGGAGGTGACATAGGGCAAGTGACGTGTCACACCCTTAGCAGTCATGTTCATTTATTTATGTATCGCATTGTCCCTTGGCCTGAGCTCAAGCCCTTGCTGGACAGGGACAACAAACACTTCTGTATCTCGGCAGCCTACTGTGGGGCTATATGCAATTCCGTCAAAATGGCCCTTCATTTCTGTAATTCCCCATTCCACCAGTGCTGGCTGTACTGAATTATGTAGAAGTCACTCAGAAAATATTGTTTAAAATCTCTCCTATAGTCCTGGCTGGTGTGGCTCAGTAAATTGAGTGCCCGCCTGTGAACCAAAGTGTGCTTTGATTCCCAGTCAGGGCACAAACCTGGGTTGCAGGCCAGGTCCCCAGCTGGGGGCAGGCAAGAGGCAACCATACATAGATGTTTCTCTCTCTCTTTCTCCCTCCCTACCCCCTCCCTAAAAATAAATAAATAACATTTTTAAAAAATCTCTTCTGTAATACAAATGTTATATTACCACTATTTTTTCAGTTGCTGTTTATCTTTAATGACCTTATTAGCTATGTTCCACACTGAGGACATACATCACAGGAAAAAGAAGTCAAAATCTTATTGTGAAAAGGTAGGTAAGGGAAGACTCCCCATTGTCTCTGCCCTTGTAAAACTGTTAGCATCATCCTATATTGTAGAGACTCAAAAACACTGAGAGTATAGGAGCTTGAGGAGGAGAATGATCAAAGCATTGATGGGTGACAGATGACTTGGCTGAGGCAGTGAAACAAACAAGTTCCTCTTTACTGACCAACAGTCCACGTCAGAAAGACGCCGTGTTTCCTCACCTACATTCCCGTGTCTGTGACAGGCGAGTCTGAAGGGTCCTTGATGAAAACTGAGCAACTATGTTAGGAATGCATAATGTCGAAATAAAAATTAAGGGGGCAAATGGAGCCTATCTTTTGCATCACAGAGCATGCATTAGAAGTGTTTCTTCTGATCACGGTCACTAAGGAGGTTGCTCACTAGGATTCAATATCAACCAAAGATCTGATTGAACATAAAGCACACCACAATTTTCAATAATCACTAGGGACTTTGATTATTTGAAGGATTTTACCTACCTATGCTCAAAAATCTTTTTTACTGATGAATTTATTTTAAAACTCTCCCAGAGATTCTCTGGTGAGATTAGTTTATATGTACACATGTGTTTTCAGGTATATATGTGTTCTACTTGTATATGTGAATGTTAATTGGGACTGCAGAAAATATATTCCTTGGAATATTAGTGTGTAAATAGTTTGTTTAAGAAACATATTTAGGGACAATAAATTTGATACAGTCTACATTTAAGTAGGGTTAAACCGTTTCTTTCCTTCAGAATGAGTCATTTCTGGACAATAGGAATCTTTCTGGGGGCAATAATGCGCTGAGTGGTTTTGAAAATTGCAGGCACAGTAACACCCAGTGGCATCCGGAATGAGTTGAGTAATGGTCCCAAACAAATATGCCTGTGTCCCAATCCCTAGAATTTATAACAGATGCCTTATTTGGAACAAAGGTCTTTGTAGATGTACTTAAGTTAAGGATCTTGAAAGGAGAAACCATCTTGGATCGTCCAAGTGGGTCCGAAATCCAATGACAAGTATCCTTCTAAGACAGATGTACGGAGAAGGTCTGTGTGAGGAGGAGCAGAGAGACACAGCCACAGCTGAGGGATGCTAACAGCCCGCAAAGCAGGAGGAGGCAAGAGACAACCGTCCTCTCAAGCCCCCGGGGGGAACAGACTCTCTCCATACTTTGATTGCACTACTAACTTCTAAAATGGAGAGAGAATAAAGGGCTTTTTGTTTGTTGGTTTTAAGCCACCCACTTTGTGATCATTTGTTATAGCAGCTCTAGGAACTAATATGGCATCTATGGCAACTATTTCTGTAGACATTAAAAATTGGTCCAATATTCAATTTCTCTTTATAAAATTGTCTATATTTTTGGTAAATAACAGTATACCAAATCCTGAAAATATTAACCTGTCTCAGTTTATAAAATATGTCTTATGTTGATTTCTATATATAACATATATGCTAAATACAACTATACATATAATTTTTACTCATAACTCTGATAATATATAAAGAATGTGTCATCCTATAATTATTAGTTATTTATTTTACTTTTAGAATAATAAGGCATATACAAAAGAGCTTACTTTTCAGATAAAGTAAATATTTTAGAATAAACTAGTAGATTAGGCAGATAGTGTTCATTTTTTAGCATACAGATATGAGTTTAAATAGGATTTTTAAGTATAAAAAATATTTTTTTAAGTTACATGGATAACTTTTACTCTATTGCCTACTTGGAAAAAAAATCCCTGCCCTAAAAACACAGATTGCTGTGGAGCCCTTGATGTGGTCTCCCATGTTTGTGTTTGTAGAAGAACATTGTCATGCGGACTTCATAAGAAAACACTAAGACAAAACAGTGCTAGCAATAAAAATGATAATGGCTCCCCTGCACTGAGTGATTCTAATGTAGCTGACACTGTGCAAAGTCTTTTACATAAATTATAAAACCCAGTCCTTATGAAATCTGTGCGAGACATTACCATCTCCATTTTTAGATTAGAAGTCAGAGCCTCCAAGAAGGTACACAATTCTCCTAAATTTAGACGTCTTATATGTATCATCCGTGAGAGCGTAGGTGCTGGTGTATCTGAAGCTAAGGTCCTCTGCAGAGTGTTTGCAAATGGGCGCTCCCATGTCCTTTCTTCTTTGGAAAAGACCTGCGTTCCCAGGTTGAAATCACAAATAGGTTCTGGGATGGCTATTTGCATCTAACATATCAGAAGCCAGTAAGGCATATTTTTGTTTTCTACCCACAGGAAAACAAAGAGGATGTTTATAGACGCAGATTTCAGCAATGTATAGGCAGCGTGTTGCTTCTACGACTGAGTTGCTGTCAGCGGGAATGCTGGAGGGGAGTGCTGGAGGCAGCCGTTCCCCGCCGCCGTCTGTCCTTGTTCATTCACTGCTGCTCCAGCTGGATCGCAGGGCTTGCTCCAGACTTGGGACGTGAGGCATGCTGCGTGTGTGATAAAACGGAATGCTTTTCTAAAAAAAAAGATACACGCAGATAAACAACTTTCTGCTTAACGTGCTATGAAAATACGGGGGAAGCAAACCTATTCGTAAGCACTGTTCTTGGGTACAAGCGATCTTTGGAAAATGAAGAGGATCCTGTGCCCATGTAAAGGAGGTGGTGGCTGCTCTTCCCTGTGGGTGTGACGTCTCGCCCATTTGGAATCATCCTGATCTACCAGCTTTTCAGAACAAGCCCCAGCTTCCAAGCAAACACCTTTGCAGAAAAGTGGAAGAAGGAAATAGCCTCATTTTCCTGCCATTTAGTTGGATTTCTCTTATCAGACATGAAACTCTGATGAAGCTATGTAGTGAGCAAATGTCTCCAATTGGCAAAAGGGGGAAAAATGGTGCTTAGTTCAAACCCCTTCATCTTATTAATTATTCACAAGTTTAATGTTTGTTTGTGTCAAATGTCTAAAAGTTTCCTGCTCAGGTCACTTCTTCGATTCTCTGATCTTTGTGGGGGGACTCCCATACAGTTATAAATAATTAAACTGGCGTTTCTGTTTATCTGTGTTTTTATTACAGGAGCATCTCAGCCAAGAACCCAGAAGGATAGAGAAAAATTATTTTCCCTCCTCTACTGTATTCTCCCAGACCTTACCAGTATTTGCATGCTAGCCCTTCAGCTCCTTTACAGCATAATTCCTTTCATCCTCTAGGGAGCCCAGAATATTGCCAGCCTCATCTACCTAGATGCCAGGATGAGAGGTGGGGGCAGAGCCTATGAGATGTGCGCGTTGCCTTGCAAGGTACAAATACATTATCAATCAACAGGCAGCTTCCTGGCCTTGCTACAAAGCATTTGCTTAATACAGACAATCAAGTCACTTTGCAAGATAAGAGGGTCTGAGGAAATCTGGAGATTCAGGAGGCATCCACCCAGAAGTCCTCATTCTACCTGTCCCTTCTTCTTTACCCGGGGTCCTGTCCTTGGCGTGAAAGAACGACCCTGGTTGGGGGATCCGCTTCTCTGAAGCTGAGCTACTTTCACCATTAGGCCCGGGGCCAGTCCTCAGCTTTCTCTGTCTTCCAGCTTCTCTTTCTATGAAGTTAGTGAGGCCCTCCTGCCCCCACCCCTAGTGTTTGATTACCAGTCGATCACTCCTGAGCTTAGTGGTAGCCATGTGATTCCATTATCCTTCCTGTCGCTAGTTACCCTGCATTTCTCAAATGCCAGTTTCCACCAGCTAATGCACTTCTCATCCACGGTATAACATTGCAGTTCATAAATAGCGGAAGGCTTAGCAACTGCATTGTAGTCTTGCACCAGGGCCTCATGGTGCCCCACCTGCCAGTCTTTATCACCAGCTGGATAGCACCTATTCCTGGTCCAAAATTTCATTTTCACCTCTCCTTCACTGGACATGTCCTGGCACCAACTGCCATGAGGGAGAGCCCTGGGCAGTGAACTCTGAGACTATTCACATGCAGTGTGCTCATTAGGGAGTGTAACTGGGACCAACACCTTGAAGGAGATGGAGGGTATGGGCAGAGGGAGTGGTTGAGTTGTGGTGCAGCCCTTAGTGATGTAAGCCACACCCACGGGAGCTCAAGGACTAAGGATCCCTGAGTACCCCTGAGTATCCCTGAGTATTGTTGAGTTGTCTGGATTCGGGTTGGGGAGCCTGGGCCTTTACCACTCATGTTGTTCTGACATTGGAGACT
The DNA here is from genome assembly GCA_004027735.1 of Carollia perspicillata. Classification (NCBI taxonomy): domain Eukaryota; kingdom Metazoa; phylum Chordata; class Mammalia; order Chiroptera; family Phyllostomidae; genus Carollia; species Carollia perspicillata. Next base: position 10,668 of record PVKM010042891.1, read on the forward strand.
GGGTGCTTGTGGAAGGAATGGTGAGCTTGGACCTGTGACCCCCCACCCCCAAGAAGACTTTCCCTGAGACCTCTCACCCAGCAACACCCCTAGAAGCTGAGCAAACATGTTTAGTGCCCATGGGGAGATCTGAGAGTCTCTAACTGCTTGAATAGTATTTAATACTAAAATGAAAGAGGCCTCTCTTGTATGGTAGATACATACATAACAGCTAGGAATATTATTATATCATTTTAATTTTGTATTTTCCAAAACATCAAGCAAGCAATGTACCACAATTCACCTTCGGCTTGTCTTATTTATTTATTTAAATGTATTTATTGCCTTAGGAGAACACCGCTGATTTTGAAAGTGTTTACAGAGCCATTCGGAGCCACAGTGTGGAGGTTTTCCTGGACCTTCTGAAATTCCTCTTTAATGGAGAAGAAGGAGAGCAACCACCTTCACAGGGCAGGTGCCAGCCGGCAAGGAAAACAGCCTGCAAACACGGGCATGTCCCGATCAAATGTCACTCAGCCATGCAGCTGATCCTTCTGAAACATGATGGTGAGGCGCTGGGATAGCTGGACTGTGCGCTCAGCTCAGATGTAACACTGACTTAAGAGGACCCCCCTTCCTGGCTCCTGATAAAGTCACAGACATTAAACTCAATGGTCTGCAGCGATGCTCCTTGGATGCACAGCACAATGAAAACCGGAACTCACACCTAGGTTGTGCACCCGGTGGCTCTGTGCTACTTCCTTGCTTCCAGGCTCGCTGCCTGCTACATGTGCACAGGTACCATATTGGGAAGATTATCCTGAACCGTCACCGACCCAGGTGTCCCTTCAGTGACGTTGAAAGGCGTAGTTGGTCCTCCAGGACAAGGCAGTGGCATTAACCCCCTTACATCTAGTCTTTAGGAGCCCAGAGCCTGCCAATAGAGCACCAGCCTTAGGTGACTTCTCCCGAATAAGACCTTCTGTGATTTCAACTTTTGGAGAAAAAAAATTCAACCTTGTATTATGCAACTGAAGAAGGCCTTAAACACCCATACTTTACTATCTGCCTTCGATTACAAGCACTCTACCCAAAGCCTGAAATGTCCTGCTAAACCTCCTCTCCCACACTTCTGTCGAGAGCTGTCATTGTCATTTTATTTTTATTTATTTATTTTATATGGAATGCCTTATGAATTTGCATGTCATCCTTGCACAGGGGCCATGCTAATTTTCTCTGTATCATTCCAATTTTTTTTTTTTTTAGTATATGTGCTGCCGAAGCGAGCATTGTCATTGTCATTTTAATCACCAAAATTTGTGTCAAGTTCTTTGTTTCTAAACCTCTTTCAAGTGATCTTTGGAGATTTTCAGTTCCAAGGAACATTCAAGGAAAGGGACATGTATTTGGAGCTCTGTTATTTACCAAAAAAGGCAGCCCAAACAGAGCAGCTGCCTCTGCTATTGGACAGGCAAGGTGAAAAGTTTTCTGAGAAAAACCCTCACAAAGGATCTTGCATTTCATGTGCATCCACTAGAATTGCCAGCCACTCAGTTTTTTTTTTATCCTAAACTCCCAGCTCGCTTCCTCCCGACACGGAAGAACTCACCCCTGTTACATATGCACTGTACGTGAGAGGTCCAGCAGGACAGCAGGAGGACGGGGGCGTTAGAACCCAAAAGTCTGTTTCCAGCCTCACCTCGGCTACTCTTCTCCCCATCTGTCGGTTTCCTTCCTCCCTACAGGGAAGGTAAGAGTGGTTCTTTCCCAGCAGGTCTTCATGTGGATTACTTGGACCCATATTTATAAACCACTAACAGTGAGGGTTAGCCACTACTGTCATTGAGCATAATGTTTGGCATTTTACTTTTATGGGAAGCATTAAAATTTCATTTATTAATGCATCCACATGTGCACGTGTAATGTGATTTTAAACAAGATCTCGAGGAATTAAGGGGCATATCGTGCAAGTTAAGACTGAAATGACATCCTCTGTGATGTGAGTTAGACCTGGACCCTGTCTTCCCCTTTT
>PVKM010042892.1:0-12670 GCA_004027735.1 Carollia perspicillata
CTGCGTCCTACTCTGTCGCCATTGAAGTTGGCATTTTTAATAACTATCTTAAAAAGAAACATTGACTCAGTTAGCATGCCAAATAAATGAGGAATTTTCTTATAAGTTCTGCTTTTAAAAATAAAATATATGGTATTTTTCACATGAGGTTTTGGGAGAGGTATTATAGATTAAATATTTCCATTCCAGAAAAAAGAAAAAGCATGCATTTTCATTTCATACATTTGGCAACAAAGTCAAGCATCAATTCGATATATGATTCTAACATTGTCACTGATTATTTTACATGACTTTATGTGCAGAAAGTTTAATGTGGGCACCACATATAGAAAACCATTTTCTAAAATGGGGCATAGAAATAAAAAAATAGGTAAAGATTGGAGATAGGAATGTTTGAAGTGTTTTATTGTTAGTAATATATGAATAGTTCTAAATTTACTTTTCTTTTCATTTTACTATTGTTGTTCAAGTACAGTTGTCCCCATTTTTCCCCCATTACTCTTCCCTGCCCTACCAACCCCCGCACCTCCCACATTCCATCCTCCCCTTCATTGTCCTTGTCTATGGGTCCTTCATACATGTTCCTTGACTTGACCTTTCCCCTTCTTTCCTTGTCATTCCCCTCCCTGCTCCCCTCTGGTCACTGTCAGTTTATTCTTTATTTCCATGTCCCTGGTTCCAATTTGTTCACTTGTTTGTTTTGTCGATTAGGTTCCACTTATCAATGAGATCATAAAAACATTAATTTATTCTCTTTTGTTTTGGATCAACATACTTTCATCCTATGAATCACTCTGTTAGTCACATGCTTACCCCTGTTTCCCTTCAAACACATATAGTAGCCCTGGAATCAGGAAAAGCACATTTGCTGTAGAAGTTCTACATTGCCCATCACTACTGTGAAAATGAGACACTGGTTTCTTTCTAGTGAGGAAAACAGGAAATAAAGTACATTAAATAAAATTTACAGCAGGTAAGGTAATGATGAGTACTAAGAAGAAACTTAATGGCAGTAAAAGAAGATGGAACATATGTGCATGTACATGTGGAGGGGGGAGTCAATGTCGGCATTTTTGACAGGCTATCCAGGGAAGGCATCATTGGGAGGATAAGTGAAGATGTGACAGGAGAGAATAAGGTGTCCATGAAGACACCTCTAGAATATCCATCTGGATAGAGGGAGTACAACTGTCCAAAGACACAGCTCCTAGTCACAAGTTGGCACATGCCTGGAGTGTTTGAAGACCACCAAAGAGACTAGAAAGAATGGAGGAAACAGAGAAGAGATGAGGTCAGAAATGTCACAGCAGTCGTGCCTTAGAGGCCCTTGTGAATATATTAAAAAGTTGGTGTTTCTCCTATGTGAAATGAGGAGCTTGGGACATTTTTAAACAGAGGAAAGGCATGTTTCAATGTTCATTTTCTGTGTCCAGAGTAGTCTGAACAAAGTTGAAGAAGGAGACCCACAATAAAGAAAGACATTCCTTATTGTCATCTTGACAGATGACTGTGGCTTGGATGAATAGAGGTGATGAGAAGAGACCAGGTTTAGATATTTTTTTCACCATAGAACATGTAGGATTAGCTGATGAATCGGCCATGGGGTATAAAAGAAAGAGCGGATTCAAGTATTCTCTTAGTGTTTTTGCCTAAGAAATGAAAAGAAGTGAGATGCTGTTAACTGAGATAGGGAGAACAGTGGAAGGAGATGAATTGCGGGGTGAGTTGAGCATGTTAGAAGCTCAGTTTTGGACAAGTGGAGGCTGGGATGCCTATTAAATGTCCAACTGGAGACGATAATTAGACTCTTGACTTTATGAGTCTGCAGTGGGGTCCTCAGCCAATAGAAGGTATGACGTCTTGATTTCACCTGTTTTGCCTTCACTTTGATAAAACACCGAGGATCAAGATTGGGGTGTAGGTATTGCCTTAGATGTAGTATGATGTAAACTTAGGTGTGATATCTTTCAACAAATTTAACCTATAGTCATCAGTCAGTAATACAAGCTCAGGATTAAGGATTTGTTTAATAATTTATTTTGATTTCTTACTTTGATGACAGATTACAATACTGATAGTTTTGAATTTACACAACTGTTATATATCTTTCTGACCTTTCTTCCACAGTTACACTGGTTCCCACTCATATGGGTGTGGCATTTGGAGAAAATGATGATTGAGGAAACTACGTGATCTTGATTTTAGTTGAGACCTTTGGCCAGAGATGCAATACTAGATATCCACTCTTGGCAAATTCATGAGCGATTACCCTAAACTTTGGATAAAAACTCTGATTAGTGATATTTTACTCTGCACATTTCTCTCTCAAGGGTGACAATAGTAGGAACAGGATTTATAATTTCTAATCCTGCCTACACTCTGGCACCATTAACTGGAGGCACTGTGGGTAGTAGGGTAATTTGCATAAAACCTCTTTGCTCTCTTCTTTTCCTGCAATGTTCTTTCCCTTAGGAGCTCCATCTATGAGAGCCACAGAGCAAGATGCATGAGGCAGTTACTCAGATTCTTTAAGCCCTAGAGATGGTTCTTGCCTACACTTGGCCTGCATTTGGCACTAGAAGCATCATAATTTTCTCTTATGATAAACTTTTCTTATTAGTTGGCACAAGTGCTCTCCATGGGAATAGGAAATTGTTGGGTCAGCATTGTTCGGAATAATTGTGTTACTCCAATCCACTAGCTGTCAATTCTGTAAAAATTCAGACATATAAATACTGTGCAAATAAATACTCTGGGGAAATATTCAGATGTCATATACTTTAATTTCTAATGGAAAGGATTAGAAAACAGACAGGTGCAACCTACAGTAGAGAGTGAGGAGATAGATGTGTGTGTGTGCATGTGTGTGTGTGCATGTGTTTGTGCATGATATATTTTGTTTTTTGTCTTTTTTTCCTGCCCTAGGTTATGTGAAAAGCTTTGCAATCAGAATGTCATTTGTTTTGACTGGGTTTCAAAGATTTAATCTCCGCTCAACACCAAGTGAGAAATGCTGCAGAAATGACCTTTCCAAGATGATAATTTGTTAATTGAGAATACTGGCAGTTTTCAGTTCCTCAGATCTATATAGATATTTGTTGTTTCTATGAAAAGGTAGTTATGCTGACAATATTCCTATTTGTATTGCAGGGACAGTAGACCCTTGACATTATGTGGGAGTCTAACTAGTCCTTCTTGAGATACAGATACTAAGATGAGCTCTGGCTCAGGTTCACTGCCTAGCCACCTGATTCTTCCTGGTAGAGGCCCCAGAACAGCATATGCAATTCAAAATCACACTTGACTTCTACTGTCTCATTTAATCCTAACCACTCAGAGATGTATAATGTAAATTTTTATTATAAGGAAATAGATGTCATAGGTGCAGGTGTTTCTGGCTAAAATACAAAACCTCAATTGTTAACCATATGAATGTTAAGTGGTTTACTGTGTTTGTATGTATATAGTTCACCTGCTATCTGAAAGTAGCCAAAATTCTGTCTTTGGATTTATTTTAGTTAGTGAACACAAGTACTAATATAGATTGTTTGATACAGCAAAGTGGCATCAAAAAGCAAGGGGTACTTTTATTTGGCAAAGACACCTTGTTTGTATGCTATTTGTATATTTGTATAAGTCATTTTTGGTGTATCCTGTCTTTAGCGTCTTTTTTGGGAGGCCCAGTGTTGCTGTGGGATCCTTCTATTTCTTGTGGTTGCTCACCCATTTGTTCAAAATGATTCATTTCCTCAACAATTTCTATAAGGAGCTTTGAGTTCTGGAATCTTTCTTGTTTTAAAGGTTGCATTTTGCTCAGGTCCTATTATAGAATGAAGCAGGATGAAGTCAGTAGGTTTTCCTTCCTGGCATTCATAAAACGGGTATTTGTCTTCCAGCCACCCAGGATGAGAGTTGGTTTTTGACTTCTTGCTAAAGTACTATGCATGGTTGGTTGCCTTATATACTTCTCACTGAGCTTTTAATTCTATAACTTAAGATTCCCAATTTCTGAAGACTGGCTATTTTAAGTGTACTGACATTCTTTTTCAGAAAGTATATAAAGTTATTTTGGAGTTTCATACCACTTAAAGTAAGTTATATGAGACCTCCAGTTTGTCTACTGCTTGGGGCCTTCTTGACTTGTCATTATTAACTAAAATTACTTAATGGCAACTGAAGAAGATGTTAAAAAAATGCATTGTATTGGCCAATGTTAAGAATGAATTAAAATACAAGAAAACCTAAGTAGTATATTACAGTAACTTTATGTATATGATAGTAAGAATGAGAACTTCTAATAATTATTTTCTTAAATATGGTTGTTACTGACAAGAAATATTCTGTCAAACATATTTGAACTATGCAACAAACTCTTAGTATGTCTGCAAAACAAGAAAACAGCTAGCTTCCAATGTTTAATATGAATCAACAGCAGACATGGTTATTTTTCTGATGTTTTTTTGTTTTTAATGACATTAAAATTGAAGGGCAACACACTCATGTGATACTGTTTTTTGTTTGTCTTGCTTTTGTTTTTCTAATGGCAGATGACGTCAAAAGTTAAAGTTCAGAAAAATGAATATCTACAAATCATTACAGCATACTCAATAATTTAAGGATAATAATCAATGAAGTGATATTTATATCAAACATGTAGGAAAGTAATAACTGAACATTTTCTACATTTAATAAAATTATTTGAATTTTTTATTAAAAGAAGATTCAAATGTAAAATATTAATGGATTGGATACTCATTTCTTTCATAAAAATGTAATTTAAATTTAGTTATATCTCTATGGAATTGGCTACTGATGAGTGACTGAAATTAAATTGTAAAATTTTAGCATCACCCAATTTATTTTAGATAAAATAAAATGAATACCCTGGGATTGCTTTAAAATATCTTCTTTTATTCCTATTAATATATTTCTTTAAATATGATTTTTCCAGTATGAATAGGATTAAAACAAACATTAAGAAACTTAAGATATGCATTATTGCCTGTGAGTAGTGTCATAAGGGTGTGTGCACTGCCGTGGAGGAGATTTAATGAAGTTTCCTCTCATCTTTCAGTAATGCTGTCTACTTTTACATTTCCGTCTGCATTCTGGTTTCTCACACCTTCTAGTAGGTTTGTACAAAATATTCCCATATCATATGGTAAAACCTTAGTATAGGAACTTTTCACACAGCATCACCATAAATCTCTCAAGATTGGAGGATACAGAGTGAAGTCCCGTCATCAGGTCTTTGCTTTATCCCCAAAACCAAAAGTACCAAATTAGGTACTTTTGCCCTAATTTGAACATGATTAAATACTCCTGGGTATCAGTTCTTACAAGGAAGTGAACATTTCCTAACACATTTAGGTATAGTGATAATAGGTAATTTCTTTCCAGTTTTCACTCACTTCCTTTATTTCTTGACTTCACATACCCTCTTCTGGAGTGAGTGGAACATATTTCCCTAAACCACTGATGTTGTCTTGGCCCCATAACATGCTCTGACCAATGAGATGTCAGTGGATGTGATGTGAATAGAAGCTTCAAATGTACTTATGTAGTTTGACCAGCTCATATTTGCTCTTGCAATATGTCACAGTAAGAAGGTAGCCCAGTAGCTGCTGGCCCAAGGAGAATGGGGAAACATTTGGAATGGACCTGAACACAACCCAGAACCTGGAGCTAAGTCTAGATGAGCTCAGCTGAGCTCGGGAGAGCTACAGCCAACTCACAAGTGAGTGAGGAAAACCACAGATATGTTAATGACAGCATATATTTTAGAGTGCTTTCATGTAGCATCATTGCAGCAACAGATAATATAGTAGTTCCTAAAATTAAAAAAAAATAATATCTTATACTTCTTGGTTTCCTATGACTATCATTTTAAGTCTTTTATTATAAAAGGCTTCTATTTCAGCAGGGTAAAATGAAGTACCCATTACAGCTGTTTCACATGAGTTTGCACATTGTAGTCTAATGCATGAACTTCGGAAACAACAGCAACTGGTCCTCTATTGTCCATTCCCTGACATGATATGTAAGGAGCAAAAGTAGCAATGGTGTTTTTATAGCAAGTTTGTTTGGACATTTTAATGATAGTAATTCAAATGTCTTACTAGACCTCACAGGATTTCTATGAACCCTAATATACTTTATAAATGTCTTAGATGCTTAGAGGTTGCTGGGGTGATTCTATTGTTTATAGCTAAGAACCCTGGCATTGGCAACTAGTAACCAATCTCCCTTTCCTCTTCCTCTTCCTCACTTTTTCTCTGTCTCTACTTCCCTCCACCCTCTTTCTTCCTCTCTCCCTCTCTCTTCCTCTTATAGATTCTCTGTAGGGTGATAATATCTTCTTGTCTCATAATTTTCTTGCGTAGGTGGCTTTTGTTTTGTTCCAGTTATCCATGGGCTTGCTTCTCTTAGCACAAAGTATTGTATGCAATGACATATGTTGCTCCTTCGATAATGGTCATACCATTAGGATTTAACATCAGCATCTTCATTATATAATATGCTCCTTTCTTTTTGCTGCACTGCTTGTATTATGAAACTTCTTTTGGCCACATTGACATAGATCTTTAGTTCCACAAAGCAGTGCCTCTCAAATATCTCCAATGCAGGATCATTAAAAAAATTTTTTTTCTAGTACATTATGGCATTTTGTAAAATATAAGAACGGACTACTAGAAAAATAAAATAAAAAGCAGACATCTACAATGGAAGTTCCTGTATTTTTATTATTAGACTAAACAGAAATATAATTACATCAGAAAAATACAATTAAAGCAAATAGGTTGAAAACATAATTTAAAAACTGTACACATTGTTTTTTTCAGTGTGTACATATAAATGAGTGATCAAGACAATTTTCATTAGGCTTATACATTTGCATGTTATATAATACTACTATGAACACAATGGAGATTTTATATATTAAATGCTGAATGAACAACACATACATTGATATTTAAACCCTGACTGTACCAAATGAATTTCTTGTCACTTGTTAATTTATACAATCCCGGGTGAATTTGCATTATGAGTAAAATTTTTCTTCTGATATCCTATAGTATATAAGTTTATAAATCTTGTAAGTAAATTGATCATTATAAAGACCATATTTATGTTTTAGCAATTCTTCTTTTCCACTTGTCTGCAGATATGCTGTGGCTCTATTCATATAAGCGAGGATCAGTTAGCCTTGGCACTCTAACCTGATGTGTTTTCAGTTCTTCTCCACATATCTTCATGTTCTTGGACTGGCAGCTACTACAAATGCACAACAGAGTGATAGAAATGATGAACAACTTAAACCTCTACTCAAATCAGAAGCACTTATATCCCATTGTTCAAAGCAAGTTCCATGGCCAACTGCAGCATCAATAAAGCATGCATACATATGCTACTTACTCTAGAGAAAGAACTGTGAAGTCACATTTAAAGGGTGTTGATGCCAGAAGTGTCTGAGAACAATTATTCAGTCTATTACATCTCCGTTCATTAGCATCCATTTAGTTCAGTGCTGAGACACAATTATTGCTTCAGCCAGTACGAATCAGAGTAAAAGCATAATAATTCTTGACTGAAGCCTTAATCATAGTCATAGTGGTAGAACTTCACAATCTCCCTTCCTCTGGTATTCCTAGGGATATCTATGGTTCTGTTTTTATTCATTCTACATAATGTGAGGATGATACACACCCAGCTAGTAGAAGCCACATGAGAACATAATATAGATAGAAGTCAAGGTGAAGCTGAAGTGCAGAAATGAAGTAATCTTGAAGAAATGTGACCACTTTCTTTCAAGCCAAGCCAAATAGCCACAATGGGCTAGAAAGAATTGTCCTGATCCTCTTTATCTTGAAAGACCACATTATTTTAGTTCATTTAGAAAAAAAATGCATAGCCACTTCAATGTTACTATTATCAAGAACTATAGTAGAACTGCTATATTTTAATTAATAGTACCTAAAACTTTAGTAATAATATAACAAAGTTTTTGAATTTGATGATGTTGATGGTATTATGGGTATATGGGAGAATGTCCTTGTGTGTGGAAAATATATAGTAACGTTTCGGGGTACAGGGGGCATGGTGTTGGCAATTCATTTTCCATAGATTCAGGAAAAATATAGTTTGTCAACATTTCTTGACATCTTTCCATAAGGTTGAGGAATGTTTCAAAAAAAATTTTAAACTACACAAGTACCAAAATGTAATATACTTAAGAATAAATGTAACAAAAGGCTTTAAGATTTTCATGTACAAAAATAAAATTTTATTAAGACAAAAAATTAAATAGATATACCATGTTCATAGATAATAACTAGTAATATTTAAAGATGTCAATTATCCTGAAATTAATCTATTTCTTAAGTGGATTTCAATATATTTAGTAAGAGTTTTTAGAGAAATTGCCAAGTCGGTCAAAACTGCATATGGAAGAGCAGAGGGCTTAGAATGGCAAAAGTTCTCTACAAAAATAACTTGGGGAGCTATTTTTATCATATAGCAAGGCATATTATAATGCTTTAAATGGAGAGTTCTGAAACAGACTTATGTACACATCGATATTTGGTATAAAGCAGATTTGGCACTCAGGCTAGTGGAGAAAGGATCTGTTTTCCTAAATAGTATTATGATAACTGGTTATACAGTGAGATTAATTTTTCTCAACAGAAAATTTTAGTGTCTTTTCAATTTCCTTTCTTGTGAAAATCATGAGGCTGTCCCTTAGTGTGAATTTATTTCAATTTATTGTGCAGGATGTGTGGTAAACATGTTCAAAATGAGAACTAGTAGAATTTATTCAGTCTAGACAATTTTCTTGAATAAGTCTTTGGTAATTTCCTACTTTTCATTTTTTTCTTATTTATTTCAGGCATACCCATTACTCAGATATTGGCCATTTTGTACTGATCATTTAATTTTGTTTTAATATCTTCTATTTTAAAAAGATTGCACTTTTATTATTCTTAAAGGACAATTTTATAACTGTTTTTTTCTTAGCCATGTATGATTTTTAGTTTCTTCCATATTTTTAAATGTTGAGGGCTGGTTTTGTTCCCTAAATATTTCATGTATGCTGTTCTGTCATATGCACAATATGTCTTTTCTTCTCTCTGCAGAAATTATAGTTCCTTTTTGCACTTTTATTCTCCCCACCTTGTTCCCACTTATTCCAAAATTCTTTTACAAATTTATTTTGTTTTACTCATATCCTGATAGAAAATTTCCTCATATATTTATTGATATTTGGCTGCAGCATAAAATTAACAAGGGAAGCTCTTCGAAGCTGATTGGAAGTTCTATGAGTTATTATTCTGATCAGTTCCCTGGTGGGTTTCATTCTACATGGTCTGATGGGGGATTTTATTTGGGGACCCAAACTGTCAAGAACAGTATGTATATGTTTGTGAACGTACAATTTTATTTGTGTATATACATGATACAAAATTTGTTCCCTCTGGGAAGAATCTTTCATCTTTTGGCTATATATTTTAAGTTTCTCTCCCATTGTCCTGTGTCTCGAGTAGAGGCATAGTAAAAGTATGTAACACATATATAGTATTTACTTTTTGCCAAGCACTAGAATGTTTACTTTACCTATTTAATGTTTACATCAATCCAAGAACTCTGATTATACTCATTTTCCAGATGAAGAAGCTGAGGCAAAGAACAAAGTTGCCTAAGTTCACAGAGCTAATTAAATGCAAAGCTAGGATTCCAGCTCAAAAAACTGTGTTCTAAGTGTCATATACTGGTTTTTGTATAAAGGCATGAATTTAATGTCCCGACCCTGCTTTCTTTTTCATGAAACTGCCTCTGTGTCTAGTGTTCCTTCAGTTCAAAATATTTATTGTTGACTCTTTCCACATAATATATAGTCGGTCTTTCTCTAGTGCAGGAAAATAGTCATTGTCAGTCTGAGTCAGGTGGATAAAGATCAAAGTGTCCCAAACCTTCTTAAACAGATTTTCAAACTATCCTCCTATTGTTAGCTCCCTCTAACTGCATTTACAGAGATCTGTAGCTCGGCAAATTCTTCCACATTTCTAGGATAATGCAATGTAAAGCAGGTGGTTATTTTTCTCTGGCTATCTTAAGTTTCAGCTTTCTCTGGTCTGCTAAATGTGTTACCATGATCCATCTGTTTTACATTTCCATATTTTTTTCTTTTCCTCTTTAATTGTCCTTATGTGCTCTTTATTTTTTTTTAAATCACTACACTTGTTTCTGTTAAAATTTAGGAGAAAACTAAGGTATCTATATGTGCTGTTCTCCCATGTTTAATAAGATCCCACCTTTACCTATTTCCCTTGATAAAATTTACTTATGACTCACATTACATTTGTAGATGGTGGATTTCATAGCTGAAAATCATACACAGGATAAAAATGTTTCATTTTATCACCTGAATGTTTTTTATTTTAGATTGTTGAGGTACATAGCCATTCAGACAGCTGACCCTGAAGATCAGATGAAAATATTATCTGCCACGTTAGTCAGGGGCTTTCTGTTGTTCAGGGTATGCCAGATGTGAATCGAAGTTGAAGGCAAAGGAAATAAGAATGACGTTCTCAGGCTGTACTCAAAAAAGCAGGAATTAGAAGCTTTAGAAAGATAAGCATTGATGCAGCATTTCCATTTGCCTATTAAAAGTCCATCCATTTTAAAGATCCTTTGGTCTTAAGGTTATAGGCATTAAATCTATCTTTCTAGTTTTCAGAACTCACTCCAAGCATCTCTCCTTTTCTGAGAAGTTGTTTTTCTGACCTTATAAACTCTTGCTATAGGCTTTATAAAAAAACAAATTATATATATTATCTCTATATATGATTATGCATTTATGTGTGTGTGTATGTGTGCATGTACGTGCGTAACTTTTTTCTCTTTCTAGCAAACTTTTTAACAATTGGAAACAGCTCTCATAGCAAGGTGACTTGGAAGGCTGAATATAAATAACTCGATCCTGAGCCACTGCATTAATTGGAGAGATGGAAAGTGGGAAAGTGAATTTCGGTCCTGTTAGATTTTGTTATGAAGCAACCTCTCTCCTCAACAGTCATCTTAATTTAATTACCACATTTTCCATTCCTGGCTGAATTTGTGACAATGGCAGCTTTATGTGTCTCTCTTAATAGCAACGGAGCCGAGCTCCCACTTGCAGTGTCAGAGTCCGAGAAGCGTTGCCGAAGAGCCTCAGTACATCGCTGGAGCGGAAGACCTTTCCAGTTAATACACTTTGGGGAAGTGTGAACTGCTCCCCACCCTCCCCTCCATCCCTACAACACAGCATCCTGCTGGCTCTTAACTGTGTTGGGAAATACTAACGCTCGTTTAAGGAAACAGTTGGTAGAATGTATAAGGAGAGAGGAAGGGCATGGAGCTTTAACGATACTGAAGAGAAAACAAATGTTAACTTCCTTGTGATACTTGAGACATCAATTTCATCAAAACTGGAACAGAATCATATGGGAGTAAGAACAATGGAAAGAGTAATGAGTCTTCTGAAATGAATGGAAACACCACAGTGCAAGCCATACCTGTGTTTTTCATAGGCCCAGGGAAGTGACTGAGCAAGGAATATGAATGGCAAGCACTTCTTATTTTTATCTTGTGTTACTGACACAGATTTCTATGCGGTTTATCTCTGGCCAGGGTAGGATCTGAAAGCATTTTCAATTCAGCAGATTCAACATTTCAGTCGCAACTTGTGTCTTCCACAGGATAGCTAGAAATAATCATAGTGATTTTGTAATGCTTGATTTGTTATTAAAATGAGAATTCTTTATTTTTTGCTTAAAATAAAATTATTGCAATTAATTGATCGTAAATGTAAACACTGAATGGACACATAACAAAGCCCTAGGAGATTTCCATTGGCCAGTCCCAGAGGTTGAAGTGGGGTGAACAGTAGGGGGATGAACAGTGAAGAGAATCTAAAATTCAGGAAGCACCCTGGCTGGTGTAGCTCAGTGAAGTGAGCGCCGGCCTGAGAACCAAAGAAACACGATTCAATTCCCAGTCAGGGCACATTCCTGGGTTGCAGGCCAGTTCCCTGCAGGGGATGCATGAGAGGCAACCATACATTGACATTTCTCTCCCTCACTCCTTCCCTTACCCTCTAAATATAAATAAATAAATAAAATCTTTAAAAAATAGAAATAAAATTCAGGAAGCAATAAAAAAACAAAAGTGTACATATGCTTATAAAACTTCCCCAACTTCATTATCAACCACTTCATTAAATAAAGAGCTGATGTCATTATGAAATAATTGTCATTATGACAGTCAATGAAAAAAGTAAACAAACTAAAATTGTGCTAAAATATATATATCAAACAGCAGAATTAGAAACTGTAGTTTGTTTTATTTTAGAATAGAGGATACTTCCATTTTCTAAACCCACATGTAAATAATTTTGGAAAGTAATATGGGAAAATGCATGCAAGAAAATTAGCAAGATCCCTGACACATAGTAGGCATTTCTATTTATTGGGATTCTTTTCCCTACAATTGACAGGAAGCTCAAAATGTGTTAAAAACAACAACAACAACAACAAATGTACTGCCTGATATAATTGAAAATCCCATTGTTGATCCATAGTAATTTGGAATTAAATACTTTGACCAGGACAAATTGACTGTATTATTTGGAGAG
>PVKM010042893.1:0-12678 GCA_004027735.1 Carollia perspicillata
ATTTAATTGATATTTTTAGAGCATTTCACCACAAAGCAGCAGCATATACATTCTTTTCATGTACACATGGAACATTTTTTAGGGTAGACCACACGTCAGGCCACAAAAAAAGTCTTAGTACATTTAAGAATATTGAAATCATCATGCATCTTCTCTGACCACAATGGTATGAAACTAGCAATCAATTACAAGAAAAAAACAAGACCACAAACACATGGAGGCTAAATAACATGTTACTAAACAGTGAATGGGTTAACAAAGAGTTCAAGGAAAACATTAAAAGATACCTTGAGACAAATGAGAATAAAAACACCAGACACAAAATCTATGGAACACAGTGAAAGCTGTACTAAAAGGAAAATTCATAGCGTTACAGGTCGACCTCAAGAAACAAGAAAGAGCTCAAATAAACAATCTAACTTACACTTAAAGGAACTACAAAAAGAACAACAAATAAAACCAAAGTTAGCCCTGGCTGGTGAAGTTCAGTGGATTGCGCATGGGCCTGCAAACCACAAGGTGTCTGATTCAATTCCCAGTCAGGGCACATGTCTGGTTTTTGAACCAGGTCCCCAGTAGGGGGCACAGAAGGGGCAAACACACATTGATGTTTCTCTCCCTCTCTTTCTCCTTCCTTTGCCCCCTCTCTAAAAATAAATGAATAAAATCTTTTTTTAAAAAAAGAAAGGATAATAATAAAGATCAGGGCAAAAATTAACAAACTAGAGTCTTAAAAAAAAAACAGTACAAAGGATCAATGAAACCAAGTGCTGGTTCTTTGAAAAGATAAACAGGGTTGATAAACCTTTAACCAAACTCATCAAGGAAAAGTGAGAGAAGACCAAAATAAATACAATCAAAAGTGAAAAAGGAGAACCACACAAATACAAATAACTATTTAAAATATTACAAACAACCATATGTCAAAAAAATGGACAATCTGGAAGAAGGATAAATTCCTAGAAACAATCTTCCAAGGCAGAAGTAAGAAGAAACAGAAAATCTGAACAGACCAATTACACCAACAAAATAGAATCACTAATCAAAAAGCCCCAACAAACAAAATTCTGGATTTAATGGCTTCACAGATGAACTTTACCAAACATTCAAAGAAGAACTACCACTTATCCTTCTTAAACTATTCTAAAAAATGCAAGAGGAGTGAAGACTCTCAAGCTCATTTTGCAAGACTAGCCTTATCCTGATTCCAAAACCAGACATTTTTTAAAAAGTATAGTTCAATATTCCTGATAAACAAAAATGTAAAAATCCTCAACAAATACTAGCAAACCAAACGCAGCAATATATTAGAGAGATCATACATCATTATCAAGAGGAATTTATTCCTGGGATGCAAGATTGGTATTAATATGTTCATATCAATTAACATGATACATCACATATACAAAATCAAGGGTAAAAATCATATGATCATATCCATATACGCAGACAAAAACATTTGACAAAATCCAGCACCCATTTATGATAAAAACTCTCAGCCAATTGGAAATAGAGGGAACATATCTGAACATAATAAAGGCCACATAGGACAAACCCACATCATATTCAATGGGGAAAAGCAGAAAGAATTTCCCTTAAGATCAGGAACAAGACAAGGGTGTCCACTTTTACCATTCTTATTTAACATAGTACTAGAAGGCCTAGTCACAGCAATCAGATAAGAAGAAATAAAAGCCATCCAAATTGAAAAGGAAGAAGTAAAGCTGTCATTGTTTATAGATGACATAATACTACATATGGAGAACCCCAAAGATTTCACTATAAAACTCTATCAACTGATAAATGTATTCAGTAAAGCAGGATACAGAATAAATATCCAGAACTCAGTTTCATTTTTATTCAACAATAATGAACTTTCAGAAAGAGAAACTAAGAAAACAATACCATTTTCAACTACATCAAAAATAAAATGAAATACCTAGGCATAAATTTAAGCAAGGAGGTAAAATACCTGTGCTCAGAAAATTCAAAGACATTGGAAAAAACTGAAGAAGATACAAATAAATGGAAGTATATATATACCATGTTCATGGATAGGAAGAATTATATCCTTGAAATATCCATATTATCCAAAGAAATCTATAGATTCAACACAATCCTTATCAAAGTACCAATATCATTTTTCACAGAACTAGAATGAATAATGTAAAAATTTATTTGGATGAGACCTCTAAAAGGCGTAGCATTCTTGAGAAAGAAAAACAAAGTTGGAAGAATCATGCCACCTGATATCAAACTATAATGCAAGACTACAGTAGTCAAAACAGCATGGTACTGCCATAAATCAGACACATAGATCCAAGGCACATAGATCACAGAATACAGAGCCCAGAAATAAATCCATGCCTATATGGTCAACTAATCTATGACAAAAGAGGCAACAATATACAACAGTGTTAAGACAGTCTATCTAATAAATGGTGTTAAGAAAAATGGACAGTTACGTGGAAAAAATGGAAACTAGACCACTTTCTTACACCATATACAAAAATAAATTCAAAATGGATTAAAGAATTAAATGTAAGACTCAAAACCATAAAACTCCTAGAAGAAAACATAAGCTATAAACGCTCTGATGTTTGGCTACTATATCAACTCAGGTGAGAGAAACAAAAGAAAAAATAAACAAATGGGACAACACCAAACTAAAAATTTTGCACAGCAAAGGAAACCATCAACAAATTAAAAGATAACCTACTGAATGGGAGAACATATCTGCCCATGATACATCCAATATGGGGTTAATAACCAAAATTTATAAAGAACTCATATAACTTAACATAATTCAACATCAAGAAAGCAAACAATCTAGTTAAAAAATCTGCAAAGGACCTGAATAGACACTTCTCCAAAGAGGACATACAGATGGCCAATAGACATATGAAAAGATGATCAATGCCACTAATCATCAAAGAAACACAAATTAAAACCACAATATGATACCACCTCACACCTATCAGAATGGCTATCATCAATAAATCAGCAAACAACAAGTGCTGATGAGAATGTGGATAAAAAGAAACCCTCATGCACTGTTGGTAGGAATGCAGACTAGTACAGCCACTGTGGAAAGCAGTATGAAGATTCCTCAAATAATTAAAAATGAAACTTCCTTATGACCCCAGGAATTTGACTTCTAGGTATATATCTGAAAAATCCTGAAACACTAATTCAAAAGCATATATGCACCCCTATGGTCACTGCAGCATTGTTTGCAATAGCCAATACTTGGAAACAATCCAAATACCTATCAACAGACGAGTGGATAAAAAAGCTGTACATACATACAATGGAATACTACTTGTCTATAAAGAGAATCAAATCTTGCATTTGCAACAGCATGGATGGACCTAGAGGGTATTATGCTAAGTGAAATGAGTCAAAGAAAGACAAATACCATATGATTTCACTTCCATGTGCAATCTAAAGAACAAAAGAAAGTAGCAAGCATAACAGAAACAGACTCATGTACACAGAGAACAAACTGAGGATTTCCAGATGGGTGTGGGACAGTGGGGCTAAGTGAAAAGGTAAAGGGCTTAAGAAGTACAAATTGGTAGTTATAAAACAGCCATGTAAAATATAGGATATGAAATACAGTTAATAATTTTGTAATAACTATATATGGTGCCAGGTGGATACTAGAATTAATAGGAAGATCACTTGATAAATTATATAATGGTCTAAACACTGTGCTGTACACCTAAAACTAATATACAATAATACTGAATGTCAATTATAATTGTAATTTTTTTAATTTTTCTATTTATTGTTGTTCAGTTACAGTTGTTACAGTGTCCTGCCTTTTTCCCCAGTGCTCACCCCCTACCCTGCCCTCACCCCACTCCCACAGTCAATCCTGCCCACATTGTCCATGCCCCTGAGTCCTGATGCGGTCACTGGCCAGCAGTGTCCACAGCATTGTGGATCAGACATGAGACAAATTCACACGGACTACCAAGTCCTGAGGAGGAAAAGGGATGGCACGGCCACTCTCTCAAGAGGAGAGCGCCCCAACCCTTGCCTTGACAGGCTTTTGTTGCTTTTCTGGGCACATTACATTGATGACTGTCCTCATTTACTATGCACAGATTTGCTTTAGGTGGTTACCCTTTACAGAAAACAAAGGAAAGGATGCCACTAATCACATCACAGAAGAAGGATATTTGCAAATGCAAAGGGAAAAGTGGTTGAACTGCTTACACTCATCCTTGGAAGGCTTAGCATAGATTTTAGGAAGTTACTCTAAAGATATGCAGTAAACATTTGCTGCCTCAATTCAGGGTGAGGGAGTTTTAGCAAAAAGCAAGTCTCAAAGCAGCCTAGGTACAATGCAGGTCTGATTCCTCACAGGGGAACCTATCCATGGGCATGGGTCCTGTGCATCAGACCTCACTTTCCACTGGCCTTTCTGAGTGGGAGGTGGGCCCACGCCACACAGAATAGTCTCCTATAGAGTCCTCTATTCATGTTCTTTTGCATGACCCTTCCCCTTCTTTCCCCCATTATCTCCCTCTCCCTCTGTTTTGGTCACTGTCTGTTTGTTCTTTATTTCCAAGTCTCTGGTTCTATTTTGCTCATTTGTTTTGTTGATTAGGTTCTGATCATATAGTATTTGTCTCTCACTGCCTGGTTTATTTCACTTAGCACAACGCTCTCCAGTTCTGTCTCTAAGCAGCGCTCCATGCTGTCACTAAGAACAGGAGTTCCTTCTTTCTTTCAGCTGCGTAGTATTCCACTGTGTGAATGTACCAAAGTTCTTTGATCCACTCATTTACTGAGGCACTTAGGCTGTTTCCAGCACTTGGCTATTGTAAATAACACTGCTATGAACATTAGGGTGCATAAATTCTCTTGAATCGGTTTTTAAAAACTAAATACAGTACTATATTAATATTATCAATTAACAAAGAAATCTTGCTAATAGTCATATAGGCAAAATAATTTTAAAAAGCCACTATATCTATACATTCTATCATATAAAAATGCTATTAAATGAAAAGTGCACATATTCATTCTCTTTTCTCTTTAATCAAACAGCCTCTTACTGGCAAAACAGCCTACTGGATAGCATAGTCTAGTGAATAGAACCCTATACCTAATGCTTGATGATGTAATGAGATTGGACATATGTACAATTTCATACCCACGGTGATTTTCCATTTGCAAGGCAATTTGTTGTCAGTATAGATTTAATTGTGGCTGACATGATTTAATAAGAGCAGAAGCCTAATCCTATCCATGATCATATCCATCTCCTATGTTGAAAGAACGAAGCCAGGGGAGGGAGGGAAAAGGTATTGGTTGCCTAGAAGAGTAGGGCTGGGATTTCTAAACATATGGTGCCATGAAATTATTGTGATTTTAAAATATCATAAATCACTATACCATCTAAACAAATGTTTAGGTCAGTAGCTATAATAAAATATGAACATAGAAGACACAAGCTCAGTGTGGTTTTCAAGTCCATGATAGAATGTGTCAGTACACAATCAGTGAATAAATGGCCAACCCCCAAATTAATATCACCCATGAATATTAGAAATAAAAAGAGGATGATGTAAAATCCCCTGCAAGCTAAAACAGCTTCTGGAAATTACATTAATTCTATAATTTCAAGGTCTCATGTAGCAGACAAAGTACTGACTTAGTCACCTAAAAACAAAAACAATTTCCAAAGTTGGCTGACTTTCTCTAAGAAAGGTACTGAAAATTATGTAAAACAGCCATGCAATTCTCAAATAGCTTTACATTGGTATTCAAAGATTATCTCTAATTACTTATAATTTTGGTTAACAAATTTTTTAAAGAAGTGAAGTCCTGTCTGAGGTTTGGAAATGTTTTTATTATAGTGAAGTTTTTCAAAGTAATGCTTACTGGATGAAACAGATTTACCTGTGACTTTTTGATATGAATGGCTAGTCCAGGCTCATGTTTCGCAACTTCCTAAATCCTATTAAACAAGCAACAGTTGGCCTCAGTAAGTCCCCAGCCCCCATACCTCTTGCTAAGTGGCCCCAGACCCAGTACTAGCAGCAGCCAGCATAGGTTCAAAGATTGGCTTCACCAGGGAATCTCTAAGCCCAGAACAAGTAGTAGCCATCTCAGATTGCTTTATAGCTCATGCTGGGTGGCCCTGGTCAGAACACAGGTCGGGGCTGATCTTGGCCTGCACTACCCAGGAAATCCCAGAGCCTGTGCACCCAGTGGACAGCTACAGACTATATCAGAATACCACCACCCTGCCCCTGCAAAGCTGATCCTCCATGGATGGAAGAGTTGGTGGTGAGTGGTCACAGCCAGTCCTTTCCCATGAATGGCCTGGGAAAATCCCTCCCATTCATATGCCAACAGCAATCAAGGCTCAACTACAAGAGAAGGGTATACTCAGCCCATACAAAGAGTGCACCTCGAGTACACAGCTTAGGTGATATGGGAGGCTGTGCCACTGGATCACACAGAACACCTACTACATTAGGCCACACCAAAACATGGAGTCAAAGCAGCTCTACCTAATACACAGAAACAAACACAGGGAGGCTGCCAAAATGAGGAGATAAAGAAACGTGCCCCAAATGAAAGGACAGATTAAAACTCCAGAAGAAGAGCTAAATGAAATGAAGGTAAGCAATCTATCATATGCAGAGTTCAAAATACTGGTTATCAGGATGCTCAAGGAACTTAGTGAGAACCCCAACAGCACAAAAAAGATCTTGTCAGAAACAAAGTACACACTAATTGAAATGAAGAACAATTTACAAGGGAACAAAAGTAGAGCAGATGAAGCCAAGAATCAAATCAATGATTTGGAACATGAGGAAGCAAAAAACAACCAATCAGAACAACAAGAAGAGAAAAGAATTCAAAAAAACACAAAGATAATGTAAGCAATCTCTGGGACAACTTCAAGTGTTCTAACATTGTCATCAGAGGGGTGCCAGAAGGAGAAAAGAGTAAGCAAGAAATTGGAAATCTATTTGATAAAGTAATGAAAGAAAACTTCCCTAATTTGGTAAAGGAAATAGATATGCAAGTCCAGGAAGCACAGAGAGTCCCAAACAAGATACATACAAAGAGGCCCAGTCCAAGACACATCATAATTAAAATAACAAAGGTTAAAGATAAAGAATCTTAAATGCAGTAAGAGAAAAGCAGTTAGTTACCTACTGGGGGACTCCCATAAGACCACTAGCTGATTTCTTTAAGAAACTTTGCAGGCTAGAAGAGATTGGCAACAAATATTCAAAGTCATGAAAAGCAAGGACCTACAACTAAGATTACTCTACCCAACAAAGCTATCATTTAGAATCCAAGGACAGATAAAGAGCTTCCAAGACAAGAAAAAACTGAAGAGTTTGTCATCACCAAACCATTACTATATGAAATGTTAAAGGGACTTATTTAAGAAAAAGAAGATCAAAACTATGAACAATGAAATGGCAAAAAATACATGCCCATCAAAATTGAATCTAAAAATCAAACTAAGCAAAAAGAAGAACAAGATAGAAGATCATGGATACTGAGAGCATTTTGATGGTTGCCAGATAGGAGGGAGTGTGGGGGAATGGGTGAAAAGGTGAGGGGACTAAGAAGTACAAATAAGTAGTCACAGAATAGCTGCAGTGATGTCAAGTACAGTATAGGAAATGGAGTAGCCAAAGAACTTATATGCATGACTCATGAAGCTGAACAATGGTGAGGGGATTGTCTCAAGGAGTAAGGGGTGCTGGGTAGAGGGGGACAAATGGGGAAAAATTGGGACAACTGTAATAGCATAATCAATAAAATATAATTAAGATAAATAAATAAATTCATCCTCCCTCTTTTATCCACCCTCCCTATTGACTCTGTAATTTCTTTCCTAGATATAAAACCAAGAGAACTGAAAACACATGTTCATTCACACAAAAACTTTCATACAAATGTCCAAAATATAATAGTCCAAAAGTGGAAATAGCCCAAATGTTCATAAACTGATGAATGAGTAAACAAAATATTCATATGATGGAATATTATTCAACCATAAAAAATAAAGTCGTTATACATGCCACAACCTAATGAACCTTGAAAACATTATGATAAGTGAAAGAAGGTAGAAACAAAAAGCCATCTACTATATGATTCCATTTATATGAAATGTCCAGATCATGCACATCTGTAGGGACAGAAAGTAGATTTGTTGCCTGGGAAAAGGGGATGGGGAGAGCATAGGGAGTGAAAGCTGATTGGTGATTTCTTTTTGCAGGGATAAAAATATTTTGGAACAGAGAGCGGTGACAGTTACACAACTTTGTAAGTATATTACATACCACTGAAAATCACTTTCAAAGATGATATTTTTCTTTGCTAAGTGAATTGTGTCTCATTTTTTAAAAATAATTAAAACTCACCCTGTACTTGCAGCCATCTCTTTCTTTTCTTTCAACAGTCCCGGTCAAGTTGATCTTAGGTGTATCTGGGGCAACTTATCTGGCTGATTGTTACCTCTGTTCCTTTGATCCTAGCTATTCCCCAGGGCCTTCTCTCTACCTCTCCCTACTTCCTCTCCTCCACCATTCTTCAAAGACCAGATCAAGTACCACTTTTTCCAAGAACGCTTTCCATCCTTAGCTGACTAGTCTGCCAGAGGTCAGGTAAGCCTTCTTTGTTTCATTTGTGCTCATCAGTGCTATTAAACTTAGGTGAATAATAAATAAATGGCTCTAAATGTAGCTGCAGATAGGGCTTTTTCTTATTTCACAGATTGAAAGTATAGAGGGCAATGCAATTCTTTCATACACAGGGCCCAGCACAAATAATGCCCCTTTTTTATTATGAAATCTTTTATTACAAAATCATAAACATGTAATTCTGTAACATAACAATACCACACTCAAGTACACTATATGACATTTTAGGTGAAATTTTCAAAGCAAAATTATAAATTATTACACCCATATTATCATCCTACCAACCACACTCATGCAGGCGTTACTTCTGCTGGACCCTGCATATTCTCAAAATTACATTGCTCATTTGCAAGACTTATATCTAAAATACTTCTCCATATTGTTCCTTCTTTCAATTAAACATTTGAAAAATAAAAAATATATTATTTTACTTGCACATAAATGCATAAGTACAACTCTGAAAAACAGTGTTGCTTGAGAGATGAGCTATACTGAATTACTGCACCATGGATTAAAGGATAATGTCATTCCAATTATTCTGACAAAAGGATTATAACATACAGTGGTCCCTTTAGTGGTATCTAAGTATATACATGAAGTACATTAATATTACCTAGTTATCAGAATTCATGACTAAAGAAGCTAACAAAATCTCATTTTCAATTAGTACACAAGTACAAACCCTTGAATTACTTCCACAATATGCCTGAGAGCACTTGTTCATTTGTTATAAAACTTAAGAAAAAAATTATTCTCTTTTACATGTATTCCCCATAGAATTCTTTCTTGCAGAAAGAGAGCAAAGCCAATATAAATAATTAAGAATTTCTCCTTCTTGTTAATTTTGAGTGATTTTAATTAATTCCAATATATATATGCCTTCTGTTTATTGTGTATTCTGCATGCAGAAATAAACTATTAAGAGTGCCACACAATGCCTTTTTGAAGCTGCATTTTATTTGAAGCTATTCTGTATCTTTCAACCTGTGCCACATTTCAATAAGACTATTTAATAATTACAGTCATCCCCTTATTAGCTTGGCATTTCATTTTCCTTGCTCTATGGCACCCTATAGTTGAAGGCAAGGAAAACTCTCTGTTGATTAGTTATTTAAGACCAGCAACAATAACTGTGCTGGAGAGAAGGCTACTTGGAGAGGATTACCTAAGAGCCAGAGCTCAACAGCCTCAGACAGAAACCCACAAATTATAAACCCAAGTACTTCGTTGCATGTAACCAAATTGGCTAGTTGAAATGCTAATTGCCTTTCAGCAAAACTAAAGGCAGACAGGGGACCTTGTGCTTCAAAGACTACAATGCATTTTCAGTCTACTTTGGCACTATTGTCTTGCTGAGAATCATTTGAAATCTATTCATAAAGGTAGCTCGTTCCCTAACCCTTAAAATGTGGGAAATTTATGTAGCCCCTACCAGCACCTCCAATGTGCTGATGTGCCAAGATGTGAACAGATGGTTGGATTTAAGCCCTGTTAAGCCCCTAATAAAGTTAAAGCATGAAAGAATTCTATGCCCAAATATACAGTGCAAATTAAGAAAACGTGCCTAGGGAAAAGGAATTTTGACTAACAAATTTATGAAATTAAAATAATCGAGTAATAAAATCTTTAAGACATGAATATTTTCAATGCAATTACAGCCAAACACATATGCAAGAGCTATCATTGCCTTTCTCAAAGAGACCCCAGCCTCTTTATACCTAATGATTTTATATTGGTTCAAAACTCATTTATGAACAACTATTCCAACAGCAAATTTCCCCATTAATATGAAAGGAGGTCTATTCGGATTATTAGAACCCTGAATAAATGAATGAGAAATGCCCTATTGGCATCCTGCTCTCATTTTGAGCTACAGCAGACTTATGCCTGACTGCACCAGAAAAGGCCCATGACCACCTGCCCAGAGGCTGGGGGAGGGACTTGGTCTGGAACATTTTAAAGTGTATAGTGTGTCACAATGGAATCAGAAAACACAGGCTTTGTCCTATTACTACCTCCTGTGTCCCAGCTCCACCCTTCTCCTCCTCTGCCACACCTCCATCAGGGCAACAGAGCACAGGTGCTGGCTTCCTGTGTGGCCTGACATTCTGGCCTATTGGGGAACCCCACATACATATGCGCATGCCCCCTGTCCCCCCAGCCCTGCCTCGTGAAGAGAGAAAAATAGACAAGCACTCATGGGGAAATCGACTTTCTATACCACTTCACTGTGCCTGAGAGAGAAAGTGTCCACTTTATTAGTAGTAGGTTTTCACTTTTTAATAAATGTCTTTATTATATGAAGTTTGAGCTACCCAGAAGTGATAGAATACTAAAACTAAATAGAGCTTTAAACTGTAAGTGGTTTCAATAAATAATTCAGCTCTCACTCCAATTCAGCAAGAGTTAAAGGAAGAAAGATATCTCTGGCTGGATGTTTACCAAAACCTGACAGTGAAGTTCCTGATGATTTTCCTTTTTTTAATGTACTATTTGAATTTCCTATACGACTTTGTGTTATTTTTACAACCAGAAAAAAGTTATTTCCAAGTAACTTTTGGAGAGAGAGAGACAGATACTCAACTGTGTGTAATATTTAACTGCGTGACTTTTCCCACAAAATCAGGGAAATGTCCATCTTTCTCTCTCTATGGTAACACACTACATTTATAATCAAATCAATGACTATCATCTAAGGGCACAATACAAAGTGTAAACTGCCTAATTGTTTTCTCCATGAGGTAAAAGTGATGATCGCATAGTGCTTCCACTGAGCAGATGTGGGACCCCATGGTCAAAATAATGACTTGTCACAGATAAGCAGGTAGCAAAGCCATTTATTCAATATATTAACCACTTTGTTAAATCCTAGAGATACTAGAGAAATATATAATACAGTCACTGTCCTCAAAGATTTTGTATCTTAATTGGAGCAACTCTGGAATTTTCAATAAAGGTAGGACAGCTATACAAAAAGGGCAGCAGACAGCATTTGGGTGAGTGGCAATAAGTCAAACATTTAATGACCAAGTTAACCTACTAACATACTTGTCACTTACTGGTTCACAGGACAGTACACATAATTAAAATCATGAATGGAAAAATAGAATACAAGTAGGTCTCTTAATATTTTTAGCTTTCAGTTTTCTAAAATATAAAATAAAGGGATTGGTCTAATTTTGGCTTGAAGTCTCCTCCAGTGCTTAAGGATTTCAGTGTTGTGTTCACAGCCTGAGTTTCTGAACAATAAAGGATCACACAATCAAAGGCACAATTTATTTTCTTTGTGGGTCCAGCCAGTTTCTTCACCTACAAATCACAGCAATAGTGTTTGATGATTAAATATAAAGTTTGCCTATTTTAAAAGGCCCAATAGAATTCCTGGCATACAGTGGACATTCGGTAAGTGAGGCATACTATTATCATTTATCGTGGGAATATGAACAAAAGGGTTTAGTCACAGCTAATTCTGCTGTGACCCCTCACTTTCTTTGGGTGCAGCTGCGGCAAGGGCCCCTCTAAGCAGAAAGCTATCTGAAATACTTTTGCTTGACATTAGCCTCTGCCTTCCCACGTTATTTGTTATCATTCTTTGTATCACAATAAAAACATTTGTATTCCAAATATATCTCATGTTGTCATTTTATGACAATGAATGCAATTGGCATTCAGTATCTGATCAATATATGTACAGCCTGAAACTACAATTGTTGCCCTGGCAGTGTAGCCCAGTTGGTTAGAGCGTGATCCAGACATACCAAAGCTGCGGGTTTGATCTCCAGTCTGGGCACATACAAGAAGCAACCAATAAGTACACAAATAAGGGGAACAATAAATCGGTGTCTCTCTTAATCACTCTCTAAAAATCAATATGTAATTTTTAAAAAGCTATAATTGTTATGAAAATATAATAAATGTTGACTGACAGATCACTTCTATATCTGATGATATCAAGATTCAGTGTTATTCCATAATTTACCTCCACCCC
>PVKM010042894.1:0-12694 GCA_004027735.1 Carollia perspicillata
CATAGATCTCTGTGCTGCTTTTTAGGAAAGGCTATTGAGTACTGGGGAAACTCTACAGCTTTGCTCAGGCGAGCTGATTCTACCTTTTGATCCTGGCTAGAATCTCCCACTTCGCATGCTTTTCAGTTAAGGACTAAAGCAAAAATAACACTGCCTCAAGCTCTCTGCAGCAGGAATCCAAGTTTCAGGAATGAAAACTACATTTCCCCTCCTCTGTTTCAATGCCTGCGTGCCAGGCTACCCCTCCATCCACTCAGTTGCCCAGGCTCCGTGTCTTGTATTTGACGATGAACTGGCCTTCATATATTTCTACTATCTTTGGTATATTTGCCAAAAAAAGGTTTTTGCCTCTAGGTTTGACAAAGCTTCTCTGCTACTTAGCTTGCCAGTCTCCCTGGCACCTTTTGTCCATTTTCCATAAAAGAACGGAGAAATAAATTCCCCTAGCATTTAAAGGGGCCCTGATCTTACAGGCCCTATCTGAAAACTGGGATTAAAAATAATTGCTAAGGTCTCTCTTGAGTCTCAAAGGAACCTGTTAGATGGTTTCTAACTAGATCTCCCAACACCCCTCCCACTTGTCCAGGAAATGCCAATATTCCCTAAGTCTGGTCTCTGCAAACTTTGAGGTCACCAACTTTGTGCTCTCTAGAGTACTGGTCTTCTTCTTCCTCAGTACATTTCTCTCTCTCTTCCCTTGTCAACAGGGTTTATAACACATCACTTATACATAATGAAGCTCAGAAAATATCATTTATTTCAGAAAACAGCATTCTGATTTGGTAACTTACGAACATTGTAGATAGAATAAGAGATGGGAGGTTTTCATTGAAAGCCTCTTTTATGATATGAAATTAAAACATAATCAGATTTGCCTTTGTGAAAGGCATTTCAGTAGAAAATAGATGGGAGAAGGTTTTGGAAGAGGAGAGGCTCTCAGGCAGGGCCACAAGGAGAAGAGCAAATGGAGGTAGAGTCTATGTCAGTGTCCCTTATTAGGAAGGATTTTGATGCTTAAGGATGGGAGATCTGCTGTGGTTATGGGCTACGGTCTCATTTTCCCTATTAGTGTAATTGAGAGTTTTCTGGAGTATGACTGATTCTGTCATAATGCATGGGAAACATTTTGGTCAACAGCTCTTCAGAAGCACTCAAAACTGGACCCCTTTCTCATAGGTTCATAATGTGTTTAGGCATATGGGATGTCTTGCACTAAAGAAATCAGTTTAACTTAATATTTCATCAAATGCTCTTCACAGAAAGCTTTCTTCACATGATAAAAATATAACACCTATGGATCAAGTGTTAGGAAATGTTGGTTTAAAATATGAAACTTGTCTACTGGTTTGTCTATGGCTTTTTTCTTAAGAGACATGTGGTTTTTGGGCTTTGACTCTCAGTATTTAGGATAAAATGTTCACTGGACATTCTTATTAACTAAGAAGGAAACTGATCATGCTTTTCCACATTCTCATTTTAAAAGAAACTTCTGTGTTTAATATGAGTTGCTTTCAGCTGTGCTTGTAGCTCCCAAAGGAGCTGTTTACTCAGAAGAAAAGCATAGACAGCCACTGGACTGATGAACTTCCCATCATGTACCCATGACTCCTGAGGAGACTGGAGTGATCACATTGTCTACTTGATTAGGGTGCAAGAGTCACCCCAAATCAGGCTGATTAGAAAAGGCAGGCAGAAAATGGCAGGAAATACCATATGATGGATATATAATTCAAAAAAAATGAGGCATTTAAAAAATAGCTGTGTATTTCATTCCAGGGTGGGTTCAAAATCTTACCCTCAGATACTAGGTAGGACTTTGTAAAGACACTTGGGCCTTTAGCTTACTTTATCCTTAATTGCCATAGGTGGACTGAGACCTCTAGATTTGAGGACTTGATTCCTCTCCCTACAGCAATTCTAATTCCCAAAATGCTTCAAAGTCCTGGTCTAAAGCTGAGTACAGTATTATGCCACAAAAGCAAACCATGGATGGGAAGAGATCTCACCAGGAGTGGAATGAGTCACCTTGGAGAGTCACTTTAACGTTTCTGAGCTTGCTTCATTCATTCATTTGGTTTTCAAAGTTATATTTTTCTGTAGCCACTGTATACCTTAGATTCTGGTATGTTAGAGATAAAAAGATGAATTAGACACTGATTTTACCCTCATAAGGTTATGATAGACAAACTGTTTCCATGCAGTATAATTCACTTATTGATAGAATTGTTTACATTGAGCTTAGGTTGTACAAAAGGAGCAGGTGGAGATGATGACGAAGTTGGACATTTACTAAGAATTTTTTAAACTATGAGATATAACATGTTAGATGCAATCACAGACCACTTCCCCTTTCTCATTCCCAGTCTTCTCTCTATATAGGGTAAACTGGGTCTTAAAGGACAAGTTAGAGTTAATAAATACACCAAGAGGAACAAGTATTTCTGTCTGAGGAAATCGGATGTGTTAGGCATGGAAGTGTGAGGGAGAAGCGTTCATCTTAGAAATGCCACTTAGGTCAGTAGGCTGCCAAGTGTGGGTGCAGGATGGGGAGATAAAAAGAGAAAGTCAGAGAGACAGATAATGGGGATCATCCATGTTTGGGATTGTAGTGATGGGGAGCCATAGGGGCATACTAAAATCACCCTAGCAGTAGGGTAAAGGAGGAGGTGGAGGGAAGGAAGCCCTGTCACCTCCTGGATAAAGACATCAAGGCTCTAGAACAGTGTGCCCCTATCCTGG
Organism: Carollia perspicillata; assembly: GCA_004027735.1. Taxonomy (NCBI): domain Eukaryota; kingdom Metazoa; phylum Chordata; class Mammalia; order Chiroptera; family Phyllostomidae; genus Carollia; species Carollia perspicillata. Next base: position 2,740 of record PVKM010042894.1, read on the forward strand.
CTACATATTTGTATTACTCGGGGAGTTTTAAAATTGTGATACTCGCCCTGACTGGTGTTGCTCAATTGGTTGGAGGTCATCCCACAAAGCAAAAGGTTGCCTGTTTGATTCCCAGTCAGGACATTTGCCTGGGTTGTGGGTTTGGCTCCCAGTCAGGGTACATATGAGAGACAATTGATGTTTCACTCCCTCTCCTTTTCCATCCCTTTCCTATAAATAAATAAATAAATAAATAAATAAACAAACAAACAAACACATAAACAAACAAATAAATAAAATCTTTAAAATTCTGATGCTCACCCAGGACCAGATGGTTTTACTGGTGAATTTTAACAAACAATTACGGAAGAAGTAATGCCAATCCTCAAATTCTTCTAACACATCGAATAGGAGACAACACCCCCAAATTCATTTTAAGCCAGCATTATCCTGATACTAAAGTCATCTAGATCACTGTAAGAAAAAGAAAATATAGGCCAATATCTCTGATGGATATAAATACAAAAATTCTCAACAAAATACTAACAAAACAAATTAAACAGCACATTAAAAATACCATGATCAAGTGGGATTCATCCTTGATAAATAAGGATAGTTCAACAATGCAAATCGCTATGCGTGATCTATCACATTGATAGATTGAAAGATATATATGTACAAATATGTGTGTATGTCTGTCTGGAAAAAGTCCAGCCATTATTAGTATAATGAGAATGGTTTGCATGACATCGATGTAACCTGGCAGCCAAGGAGAGTGGACGGGAATGTGCATGCATGAACGATGATGACTTCACTGTACTGGTCAGTAGGGGTGGTACATGCTGTTGAGTGAGCACGTGCACTGTGTGGCCATTCCATTCAAAATGACTGAGCAAGTAGAACAATGAATCTGCATCAAATTTTTTGTTAATGTTGAACACTCCTCCATGGAAACTATTTGGATGATTTAGAAGGCTGCATCTATGGGCAACTGGTGATTGGTAGCATCATCACAACAATGCACCCACTCATGCATCATGTCTTATGCAGAGTTTTTCGGTGAATCATCAAATCACCCAGGTGACTCAGTCCCCCTATTGCCCAGATTTGGTGCTCTGTAACTTCTGGCTTTTCCCAAAACTAAAATCACTCTTAAAAGGGAAGAGATTTTAGATCATCAGTGAGATTCAGGAAAATATGCTGGGGCAGCTGATGGTGACTGAGAGAACTGTGAGGTCCCAAGGTGCCTACTTTGAAAGGGACGGGAAGCATCATTGTTCTATGTGCAGTGTTTCTTGTATCTTGTATCTTCTTCAATAAAGGTCTCTATTTTTCATAGTACATGGCTGGATACTTTACGGACAGACACATACATACAGAGGCTGGCAAAAGTAGGTTTACAGTTGTAGTACAAATGAATGGTATAATAATTAATAATATAAGAATAAACTCTGGCCCTGGCTGGTGTAGCTCAGTGGATTGAGCGCGGGCCTGCGAACCAAAGGATTGTGGTTCGATTCCCAGTCGGGCACATGCCTGGGTTGCAAGCCAGTTCCCAGCGGGGGACACACAAGAGGCAACCATACATTGATATTTCTCTCCCTCTCTCCTTCCCTTCCCCCTCTAAAGATAAATAAAATCTTTTTTAAAAAAAAAAGAATAAACTCTGTTTTTCATATACTCACAACTGGAAACCTACTTTTGCCCACCCCTGTGTACTCCACATCTTTATCCATTCATGGGTCAATGGACCCTTATTTGGATTGTTTCCATGCCTTAGCTAGTAGGCACCACTTTCATACTATTCTGATCAATCCGAATATTCTAGGTGAACAAAAATATCTTAACCCTGCTCCCTGAAGGACTGCAGGAACTAGCTAATGAGGGCTGCAGGACAGAGCTATTCTCGGAGGACAGGCTGGCAGCCCCAAGCTGCACGGCAATAGGATTTATCTCTCAGTGACACAGACAGGCCACAGACTCCTCTAAGAAGCTATTAATCTATTCATTTGAATATTGAATTTCATACTTTAAACCATCACCAAGTAACTTAAATAAAAGAAATATTTATACTCACACTAATACTTGCAAGCATTTATTAAAAAATTATGTGCCAGGGTTGAGGATAAGCATTTACATACATAGATTCATTTAAATCATCAAAATCGCTCTGAGAAGAAGGGTATTGTTACTAACACAATTTTATAATAGAACAAACTAAGATGCTGAAAGGTTGAACAGTTGCTCAAGGTCACAGTCAGAGAGTTAAGATTTAATCAGGAGTGTGATTTCAGAGTTAGTACTTTTCATTTACTGCCTTTGCAAACATTGTAGTGTTTTCTTTCTTGCATATACAGATATGCAAGTAAACTTCCTTTTACTCAGGTCAAAGTATTTATGCCTACCTGACTAATACCACTAGGGACCTAGTTAATGATGCTAGATCCTCAGTGCAGACCTATGGCTACCCATGCCAGCAGTGTGGGATGTTCTAACTCCACTTGGGTAGCTTCATACATTCAAGTCAGAAAAGGAGCCTTGCAAATGCATAGGGAACTCCACACCATTAGGCTGGAGTTGGCCTTAAAACAATTAGCCCTTGAATGGCCTGATGGGTTAAAATCAACATATCCTAGAATACTACATACTTTATTTTAGCCCAGAACCACAATGTGTCAAGTATATTCTAGTTCTCACAGTTTAGGTAGTTTAAAAATTTGAAGCAGTTTAAAAGGGGTAATTTGAAGAGTCTAGTAAAGCTTGGATAAGCTCAATGAAAAACATGGGTCAAGGCAAAACGTTTGGCTGTTGTACTGAAATTAACCACTCAAGTTAAACCCCAATTTGAAGACTAGTTAAGGTACTTTAAAGTAGACTCCAGTTATACCAGAGATCTTCAGACCTCTCCAGGACATTTTTACTTGTTCTTTCTAACCTTATTTGGGCATTTCATTACCCCTTTTTTTTACTACTATCCAGAGCTCTGAGTTATTTCAAGTAAACTGGGAATGCATACATACTTAAAATAAAAGGGCTTATCACTTGGCTCATGTCTAAATCATCTACAGTTTAAGGGGAGAAGATGAATTGGGAGGGAAGGTTCTAGGAATGAGGAAAACTCAGACTGAGGGCATTAGAGAGGTTGGTGCACAGGGCTGTGACATATTAACAATTTTGCTCGTTGGTGATGCAATGCCATTGCCAATTTATCTCTCAGATAATGAACTTTATATTGATTTTTAAGTGACGCTTTGTTTTAATAGCCATAGGAGGAAAGTCTATGAAGAAAATAAATATTACTATACCCCTAGAAGGTGTCAGAGAAGCTTGTATCAGCAAACTGTTTAGACTGAAATTAAAGGCACTTTTATTTTTATCAGGGTGAATATAGATCCTTTGGCAATCACTTGTATTGTATTGACCTTGGCACCTAGCAGTGATCTAAGTGACTTGATTTCCCTCTGCATTCCTTTTTCTGTCCTCTCCCCAAATAGGAGGTTATGAGAATGAATAAACAGCACTATAGCAAGAGCACTGGGAGAAACTTTCAACCTTCCAAATTCAAGATATGATATTATGTCACTAGGTCCATGACAGTTAATCACTTTTAATATGTATCTGGGCACATTGTAATGACTTATCAGTGGCAATGGCCTAACTCATGAGAGTAATTTAAAAATAGCACACAGGCAATTATGCAGCCTTCACTGGCCTGTGCATATTATCCTCAGATTGCCCTGACAGCGTGCTGTCCTGGAATGATTGCAGAGAACTCATTTCTTTGTACTCTCTGCCATCAGAACATCCCAGAAATGCAGGATTCTAGCTTTTGGTAACACAATGCTACTACTATTATTCAAAGCTCAGCATTGGTGGTACTTAGAGATAACGTGATCGAAACAGACTCACAAAATGTATTTGGTTCATAAAAAGGTGAATTACTCCAGAATATGCTGTGAGTTTAATTTTACATTACTCAACTTCAAGGGAAAATATACTAAAAACACTTATGTCCGTGTTACGGATGAATAATGGTGTCAAGTGATTCAAATATCTGTTTCCAATTTCATTAACTCAGAGAAATTCTTAAGCCAGCCTCAAGTAGAATGAACTGATATTCACTCCTAATTTTTCAGCCCAGGGAACTGGAGGCCACACACAGCTCAGGATTCTCTTTGGCCCAGTGAGCTGCTTGCATTTAATAAATGTTCAGTACTAAACGCATCCAAATGCGTGCTGATCTGAAACAAACCAAGAATGCCAGCTTCTAATCTTTGCCCTTTGCTTTCCACGGTGACTGAGTGTTTCTTTTCTTGGCTTTCTCTGTTAGATTACACTGGCACCAGCCAAAATCTTTTTGAAACTGGTTGGTGCATAGGGAACCTAACCAGAGTTGTCCTCAATTTCTCAGTCTTCAAATGAGACACACATTTAAATACAGGATTTTAACTATCGAAGGTTGGAAGTGTTTAATCATCCCTCTTTTCTCCATGACTTACTTTATACCCTTGTCTTTAAAATGTAACAGGAACATTTTTATATTTAAAGTTATTCCGTTGATTTTTAAACATCTTTATTGAAGAACTATTTGCATACCAAAATATTCACCAACACTTTAAGTGTATAACTCAATAGTTTTTAGTAATGTTACAGAGTTGTTCAACCATCCCCACAATTTTAGAATGTTTGCATTAACTCTAAAAAGATTCCTCTTGCCTATTTGAATTGTCTTGGCATCCTTATAAGAAATCAGTTGAATATAAATATAAGGACTTATTTCTGGACTCCCAATTCTATTTCATTGATACATATGTCTGTCCTCAGTCCAGTGGCATGTAGTCTTTTTGATTATAAAGCATTGCTCTAAGTTTCAAAATCAGAAAATTTGAGTTCTCGAACTTTGTTCTTAATTATAAAGGTGGTTTTGGTTACTCTGGGTCTCTTGAATATTAGGATCAGTTTGTCAATTTTTGCAAAATAAAGTTGAGATTTTGACAGAGATTGCATTGAAATTTTGGACCAATTTAGGGAGTATTTTTATCTTAATATTGTCTTTCAATCTATAAACATTGAATGTCTTTCCATTTATTTAGGTCTTTTTAAATTTCTTTCTTTGATATTTTGTACTTTTCAGTGTATCTCTTATACTTCTCTTGTCAAATTTATTCCTAAATATTGTATTCTTTATGATGCTATTGTAAAGGAAGTTGTTTTATTAATATCATTGTCAGATTGCTCATTGCTAATATATAGAAATACAATTGTGTTTCTGCATTGGTTTTGTGTCCTGCAATTTGAACTAATTTATTAATTATAAGATTTTGTAGATTTTTAAAATAATTTTCTATATACAGGATCATGTCATCTGAAAATAAAGATATTTACTTTCTTTCTGAATCTAGATTCCTTTTATGTCTTATCCTTGTTGTATTGCCCTTGGTAGGCATGCTAGTACTATGTTGACTTGAAGTGGCAAGAGTGGACATCCTTGTCTTATTCTTAATTTTAAGCAGACAGCTTTTAGTCTTTTACCTTTGAGAATGAATGTTTTTTTCTATTTGTAGTTGTTTGAGTGTTTTATTTCTAAATGAGGGGGTGTGGCAAGTTGTCAGATTTTTTTCTGCATCTATTGAGATGCTCATGTGGTTTTTAATATGTTTTTAATATGGTTTTCTATTAATATGTTGTATTACACTGGTTGATTTTTATATGTTGAGTAGACCTTGCATTCCTGGGATAAATCCCACTTGCTGATGGTGTATATAGTCCTTTTCATATGTTGCTAGATTCAGTTTGCAAGCATTTTGTTGAAGGTTTTTGTATCTATTTTCATAAGCATTGTAAGTTTGGGTTTTAGTCTTTTGTTTTGGTAATTTTGTTCTCATATAATTCAGTAAAAAGTGTTCCTTCCTTTTCTTTTTGGAAAATTTTGTGAAGCATTGGTACTAATTCCTCTGGATATTTGCTAAAAATTCACCAGTAAATGCTTGTGGACCTGGGCTTTATTTGTGGTAAAATTATAAGTTACAAATTTAATTTCTTTATTTTATATACATCTATTCAAATTTTTTACTTCAGTCTGAGTTCATTTGGTAATATGTCATTTTAGGAATTTGTCCATTTCATCCAAGCTATCAAATTTGTTGACCTACAGTTTTTCCTAGTATTACTTTCTAATCTATTTTATTTCTGCAAGATCAGTACTGATGTCCCTCTTTCATTCCTGACATTAGTAATTAGGGTCTTCTCTTTTTTACCCTTGGTCAGCTTAGGTAAAAATTTGTCAATTTTGTTGATATTTTCAAAGATCCAAATTTTTGTTCCATTGATTTTCTAATTTGTTTTTCTATTTCATGTCTCATTTTATTTCTGCTCTAATCTTTGTTATTTCTTTCTAATTGTTTTGGGTTTAGTTTGTTCTCCATTTTTGAGTTCTTAAGATATAAGTTTAAGTTTTTGATTGAGATCTTTCTTCGTGTTGTCATATAGGTATTTACAACTATGATATCCCTTTGAGAATTGCTTGAGTTGCATCTCCTGAGTTTCATATGTTATGTTTCATTTTCATTTACTTCAAAAAGTTTCCACTTTTTCTTGAGATTACTCTTCTTTAATGACACTTATTTACATTTGCATCATTTGATTTCCATAATTTTTTAATTTCACAAATTTTCTTGTTACTTATTTATAATATTATTCCATTCTGATTGAAGAAAATACTTGGTATGATTACAGTTCTTTTAAATTTACTGAAGCTTCTTTTATGGCCTAGCATCTGATCGGTCTTGGAGAATGTTCCATGTATACTTAAGAATCATGTAAATTCTGATGTTTGGGAGTGAATTGTTCTTTAAATGTCTGTATATCTTTAAGAAGTTGCTTTAAAAAGTTATTGAAGCCCTACTTATCCTTGTTGATCTTTGAATAGTTGTTCCATTGGTTATTGAAAACAGGTTATGAGGTCTCCAACTGTTATTGTTAGATTGTCTATTTCTCCCTTCAGTTATGTTAATGTCTGCTTTAAATATATGAGGCTCTGTTCACATGTGTATATATGTATACATATACTTTATTTATAATTGTACATTTCCAATGAATTCATCCTTTTTCTTTTTATTTCCTGTGTTCCTCCTTCACTGTCTTCTTTTGTGTTGATTGAATTATTGTCTAGTGTAACATTTCAGTTACTGTAATGATTGTTATTTGTGGTAAAATAATAAACTCCATGGATGTCCCTGTCCAAATTCCTGGTAACTGTGAATAAGTTACCTTACACGGCAAGAGTCAACGACCATGCGCCAAGGAAATTATCCTGGCCCATCTGTGCTAATCCAATAAAATCACAAGGGTCCTTGCTCCAGCCCTGAGAATTCTTCAGAGTATGCCTTCTTTGGATCCTGGAAATTCACCCTGAGTGGTGAGAGATTTCTTTTGTTTTTCCTGGGGCAGTGCCCTGAAATGCTTGAGTCTATGTGTATTTTCCCAATCTGCACAGTCAGGTTGTCTTTCTGTACCTGCTCACTAGCCATCTGCAAAGGCTCACATTCTCAGTCTGCAGGAGTACACTCAGGCAGCTGGCAATAAAAGGGTTATGGGGTCAGGGAGGAGAGTGAAGTGTGGTACAGAGCAATGGGAGCACCCTTTGGGCCAGCTGAGAGGTCCACAAGGAAGACTTCTCAGTGGCTCACGGGGCAGGCTTTTTGATGGAGCCTGCAAAGCAGTAGGATACATGGCCCTTTGTTGAATTTCAAACTCTAGTTACTCTAAGTATTTTCTGTTCCTCCCAGATCCCAGTGCCTTCGGACCCTCAGCCATGCTGATCCCCTCAGTATCCTGGAGGAGCTGATAAAGAAGTAGGTACGTCCCTTGGTCAGTGCCCCACACACGTAGGAAAGCCAGGCACATACCTACTATGCTCTCACATTCCCCCATGGGAGGAATTGAGGGCCAAGGGGGTCTCTCTTGGCACTGAGCTATGACTCTTCAAGGGAGGGGTGACACAAGTGGAGTGAAACTGCTCTTTTTACCCTCCTCATTGACTCTGTCCTTTTATTTGTTTGTTTGTTTGTTTGTTTGTTTGTTTGTTTGATCAAGTAATGTACTGAAATGTCTCTGGTAAACTTTTAGACTCCCACAGAGGTATTCTCATCTGAGGTGGTTGTCCAAATCCATACCCTGTGAAGAGATGTTGATATAAAACTCCTATTCCGCCATCTTGCTGGCATCACGTATACTAGTTTTTAAATATTTTGATTATCAGCCTTTAGGGCAGTGAAAATATATGTCTCAGAATTAGTACTATATGACCACAGCAAGTTCAGCTTTTTTATCTCTTTTGAGATAACTAACAAATAATGGTGCCTTCTTTCTGCTATTTTATTTATTTGTATAGTGAGCTTAGCAGTGAGGTTTGATTTAATCCACAACCACACCTGAAATTTAATAAAGTAATATGTGCCTTTTAAGACAGGGATTCTTTCTTATCACCCAAAGAGCACTAAAGTTATGACTTCCTCCAGCTGCTCCTATTATGAAGGACAGTTTAACTTCCTAGGAGGTGTTAACATTTCTAAACATAGTGCTAAAGAAATTTATTTTATTTCTCTGTTGGGAGGTGCTTGTGGGGATAGAGAACCAATTAACAAGGAGAAAGGGGGTAATTATTAAGTGCATAAAAGTTTCCCAGATCAAATTAGCACTTAAACACAGAAGCATATGGACTTCTCATCTTTAGATATATCACGTGCCCTTTTAAACATACTGTAATGTCTCCATATTGAGATGTAATTTGTGATTGCAGAGGATTCCCATTCTTATTAGAAAGTAAAGCCCTATAATAAATTCAGTAAATTTAGTAAATCTATTAAATTCAATCCTGGAAAAAACTATTTTTATTGTGCTTTCTCCCCTATTCTTCCGTTACTGTTTTTTAAAATGTTTATAGCCTCTTGGCTAGTTTGCTTTCTCTGGTGTTGGAAAATTCCTTCACAGGTTATTTTAACCTGAAGCCTTCTCTAATTATTTAGATTACTCCTTTCTTATTTGTCTCTAAGCACTAATTTTATCTTGAGCCCTCATTAGAGGTCCCTGAGAATTTTCCACCTTTCCTTAAATTTCTGTCCTTTGCTGGATGTTTTTAAAGCTTTGATTTTAAAGGAACTTACCTACCTTTCTCCAGGCCTCTTTGTTATGGTTGCAAAAATGCTTCCCAAGTAATCACTATGAAATTGCTGTTGATATCCTTTCTTCCATGTTCATAGTTGCTGACTTCCTGTTGGATTGTAATAAACCCATGACTAGGTCTGTACTTCCTTTCTTTAATTTTGGAAAATAAGAGTTCTCCTCTGCGAAGTTTAAATGCTTTCTGAAGACCTTTGGGTATATCAATGACTGCAAATGTGGTTATCTAATCAGCCTATGAAAACCAGATCTTGAAATCTTGTCTTCTTTAGCTATTTAAGCCATTTGGGTGAAAAGCTTTATTTTCACCTTTTTTGTAGTATGACCATATAAACAGGGTTACACATACACCTTTTTATTCTTTCAGTCCCTGAATTACAAATAATCAAATCCTATGGACATTTGTAATAAAAATATCTATAAAGAACATAGCAGCAAGGGGATCTTTTCTTGCCAGCTTTATCTACTGCTGCAGCTGCAAACTTTGTCCAAGTGTTTGCAGAAACCACCCCTATAGCACACTCACTTTTCTTCCAATGCCAGTCTTTTCTGTGGTAAAAAAAAAAAAAGGTGGGGGTGGGAGTGATGGATAGAGTCTGTGGCAAACAGCCTCTACCTGTGTGCCACAGGGTATAACTTTTCCTGGCTCTTCCTGTTGCTTTGCTAACCCGCCTCTGAGTGCAATTTGAAGACTGGATTATCACCCAGTGTACTGCTCTCCCTCCCCGGACTGTCCCTGTTCTTCACTCACCCCATCATCAGCTCCCATCCAGCATCTTAACACCCAGAGAACCTC
>PVKM010042895.1:0-12674 GCA_004027735.1 Carollia perspicillata
AACTCTTGTTATGGAATTCAGGGAACTCCTAGATTGATCCACCAGTTTCCATTAATTTTCTCATCTTTTTTCCCTTATTTTTAACCTATTTGTATTTTGCTTGCCCTTTGGGAAGATGTGTTCACCTTGATCTTGAAACTTCCTACAGAGTTTTTCATTGCTAAGTGCATTACTGTATTCTGTGTGATCTTATTTTGTACAGAATCCTGTTTTTTTTTTTTTTTTTGTCTTTTTTTGGATGGTTGTAGTAACTTTTCTTATAATTCTAAGTTTATTAGTAATATATATTTTGGAGACATTTCTTGTATGGCCTCTGTTTTAAAGCTGTTTTAACCCTGCTATTCATTTACTTCGTTTTTTTCTCTCCCTTTCATATTACATAATTTTAAAAATTATTTTGAGATCCTTCTCTGTGTATATATGATATTTATATCATTAATATACATATTAACGATAGTGTGCCTAAAAGATTATTAGAAGTTTCATGTACAGAGGGGCCGACCTTGGGCTTCACTCAAGTGTGGTCTGGCTGGTTGGGTCTCGGAAACTCCCAGGTTAATATCAGTAGAGAGATGAATAAGAATTTGTAAGTGTACGTTTTGATGAATTTTTACAAAGATTACACAGCCATGCAATTAATATCCAGAACATGAAGTAGAATATTAAGATCATTGAAGACAGCCCATGCCACCACCATGTCCACAACCAGTCACTATTTCTTCCTCCTCCACAAAGATTTCTGACACATAAGTATTTCTGTTTTAAATGTACTTTATAGCATAATTTTCATCATTACATGCATAGAAAAACTGAATTAGTCATGACATTATGTCACATTATGTATTGTCATATGTCAGTACATTTAAAATAATATATTATGTATGAGGGACAATACTGGCAATTTTCTATACTATTCTGCTTAGAAATGTATTTATGGGAGTTTGGAGCAATTTTCTAAGGCTTCTACTTCAGAAATTTTTGCAAATTCTCTTGACTTACATAACATATTCTGTATTCTATATTTATCTCAACTCTAAATGTCAAACATACTTTTAGTGTATTTAAATATTTGTGTTAGGACAAAACACTTATTATCTATTTTCTAGTTAATACATAAGTGAGAAATTATTTTATCAATGTGAATCTTAAAATTGGAAAAATATTTTACTTTTTGAAAAATAAGAAAGTATCATTTATTTAGAATATGTTTTATATATACATATATATGTGTATGTATATATAATTGTAACTTCCAAGAGGTTTATCTAATTTGAAAGAATGTATTCTCCATAAATATAAAGAAAGTTTCCAATTGTGAGATTATACACACACATGCACACACACATACACACATATACACATATACACACATATCTTCAAAGTTATGGTAATGTACATATAAATATATCTAAGAAATTTGTTTTAAACTATACATATTATGTTGTAACACATGGATTTTAGTTACAGTAACATAAATTGAAATTTTATAACGGGATTAATTTCTTAGAAATATTTCATTTTTTTTTCAAAGCACCATAGCAAAAAAAAGAACAAGAAAAAAAAGAAAACCTAAGTCTGTGAAATTCCCTCCCCTTTCCCCTCTGGCTACTGTCAGCCTGTTTTCTATTTCAGTGTCTTTGGTTATATTTTGCTTGCTTGTTTGTTTTGTTGCTTAGGCTCCTGTTCAAAACCTAAGTCTGTGCTACTACTTTAACCTATTCTTTTTCATGACTATGGCAGCACCATTTACAGGTTGAAGTTGTTTTCACACTTTTATTTAGAACCTAACATAGGTCAGGCCTGTAACCACTGAGACACTAGGACACAGCTCCTTTGATTGTGGAACTTATGTTGGACACACTCCTTCAAAGTTATATTTTGTTAAAAATTGTGATATTTATGCAGCTTGTATAATAAACACAAACAGGCATGGCCATTTCATTGTGACTATGTACTTATTCATGTAGAATCCTCTTCATGAACTTTACTTTATGGAATGCATTCCACCTCTCATCTCCCTGTTTAGTAGCAACCAGAAGATGGTGTTATATTCTCCTTTCTTGATAGAACAGGAGAATACTGACATAACATAAATTCAAATATGAATATAAATCATTTAGACCTAAATATTAGGTATCTTTAAAATGAGTCCAGATTACCTAATAGATTATGATAACTCCTTCAAATGAGTTATAAAGTATAAATCTTCTCTGCAGTAGAGAAAAAAGGATACTGGTGGTAGTAGTAGTCATGACATTTGTACGTCAAAGAAAAACTAATCATTTTTTTCTCTTATTTATCAATCTGCTCCGTATGTGCTCTCCTCTTTATACATCATGTCGCCTCTATATAAAGTAGCAAATAAATATTGTACCTTCTACTTCATCTTTATTGTTTATTGTCACTGCAGTCAGTCTAATATCCTGATATCTTTGTCTCAGGTGACAATGTAGCTTAAAATTCTATCAACACATTTCATTAGTTTACTTTAAAACAATTTCTTTAGTATAGAACACTGTAAAATCAACATTAACTGACCACTCAATGTCCTGTGTATATAAAGTGCCCTCCTAAAATTTTTTGTTATTGTTTCAAGAAAATTCCAATCAATTGTCAACAAATAATAACAAACTCCATACTGCCCTAAAGGCTTGTGTGTTTTTTGGAGAAGGTTAAAGAGTTTCTGAAAAATGCATTAGGGGTTAAATAGAACACTGCGGAAAATCAAACAGCCTAAAGGAAACTAGGATGAGGGGGTCAGTTCATTTAACCTGGTGTGTAGACTCTAGAGTTCTGGGGGAAAAAATCCCTCCAGTGAAAACCTGTATACACATTCATAAATTTGAACTGCAATTCACATGTTGTAATTTTATCTCTTCACTTCCATTTCATTGCAATTTCCAAGAGATTAATATCGTCTGAACTGTTTTTTTTTTCTTGATATATTTTTTACACCACTTGCTGCTGTCGAATTTTATTTTCAAATATAAAGGAAAATTACATTTGTGATAAAATTCTAAACTATTATAATCAGAAAAATGCTGAAGATATTAAGATGCAAGAAACAGAAATGGACCAAAAAAAAAAAAAACACCCTGTAATAATTATAATCATTCCTAAGTAAGGAATTAGTTGTTTTCCAGTAGGTAATAATACAGTTGCTGTTCTCAATGTGTAGGAAATTTCCCAAGGAAACAATGTAAAGAATGGCTATTTTAAGATGTATGAATGTGAGGTTCCTAGTCCAATAAAATAACATTCATTCATTTAAATCTTAATATATCCAAAATACATTAATAACTGATGATAAATTAAGAATATATGTGAAGATTTCAAATTAAAAAAACAACATGTTTTTTTCTTGATTAAAGCATTTTAAAAGCAGGGAGATGGAGGCTGCTTAGGGAATTATGAAGACTGTCTTCCATCCTTTCAAATACTTATTAGTAAAAATAATTTTCCTTCAATCTCACTTTCACTTCCTTCTCCTTCAATAAGGATAAAGTTTTTAACCACTATCAAAAACTGGTTCAGAAATAGCGATGAAAGTGAAGATTTCCCCAGCTTATGGGAAGTTAAAATTAGTCATAGGTTCAGGTATTGTCAATCTAATCTACCACTGTCTTTCCCATAAATCATATATATTTGATTCTCATTTCCTTTGCATTTATTAACTGGACTTTTTAACATTTGGTAACTTTAAAATATAGTTCACATAGGAAAAGCAAATCATAACAAAACAAAAAAAGGCACAGGAATTTTTCTTATAAAACCTAGACGAACTTGAAAGAAGAAAAAACATAAAATGTGATTTAGAAATATTTAAGAGGAATTGTTAAAAAAAGACATTACTAAGTTATATGCAATTCAGTGATCCTGTATTATACAGTAGATTTCCCCTAAATAATTATATCCAGTCTTCCATTTGATAACCCAAAGCCTACTTTAGTTTCAATTTGCATTTTCATCTATATTTCATAATATACTTCCCATTTGTAATGGAAAACAGATCTGGTAGTCGTAATCTTCCTTAACCTCATATACATTTATTTTCATGGATTTCAACTTTTTTGACCCTAAAACAGCTTTTTGTTAGTTTGTAAAACAAATACCTTTTTATCCTTTTGGATTTCACTTGCTTCTGTTGTCACTGTTATTAAATAAATGGATGAATTATCTGCAGGCACATAATTCTTAAGAACACATTTTTTCTGTACCACCTGTCATGGTTTCTTTGGTTACAAGAGCTGTAAAGTGACTTGTTGCCTTTTCAACTACTTTTAGAAATCCTTTACAAATCCTCAAAATCAAAAGTCAATTTTAAAAAATAGCATGCACACAAAATGATTTCCCCGATAATAAACTACAGAATTAGTTAAAGTTAGTTGATATGGATTAAATAGATACTTAATATTGTATTCTGCCCTAAATCCTGTATTATTTTCTTATCTGTTCATGCAGTTCTTGACACAATTCTTTAATTGGACTGCATTTTAAAATACTTCATTTATTTATTTTTAGAGTGAGAGGAGGGAAAGAGAGGGAAAGAAACATTACTGTGTGAGAAAGAAACATTCGCCTCTCACACACCCCCAACCAGGGACCTGGCCCACAACCCAGGCATGCGTCCTGACCAGGAACCTAACCAGCAACCCTTTGGTTTGCAAGCAGGGACTCAATCCACTGAACCATACCAGCCAGGGCCTGGAATGTTCTTTATATTGGGCAGAATAATGGTCCCCCAGAGATATTCATATCCTAATCTCTGAAATCAGTGAATATGTTACTTTATGTCTTAAAGGCTTATTAAAATGGCAGATTGGAATTAAGGTTGCAAGTGACTTGAAAATAAAGATATTGTCCTGAATTATATAGATAGCTAATTTAAGTATGGAAGAAGGAAGCAGACAAGTTAGAGTGATAAAATGTTCAGAATAACACTTCACTTGTGTAGTTGATTTGAAGATGAATGAACATGTGAATAAACCAAGGAATATGTGTGGCTTCTAAAACTGAATAGGGCAAGGAAATGGATTCAATGCTATAGCCTCCAGAAAGGAGTGAAGCCTTGCTGGCATTTTGCTTTGTCCAGTGAGACCTGTTGTGGACTTCTGACCTTCAGAAATGGAAGACAGTGATTTGTGTTTTTTTAATCTACTAAATTTGTGGCAATTTGTTACAGCAGTGATATAAAATTAATATACTGTTTCTTATTAATAGAAGTAGAATTCTGCTGAACATACAAGATGTTAGAAAGGTTACAAAGTATTTAAATTAAGAAGGTCCTGAAATTGTTATACTGAACTGTTGTAGATTTCATGTTTTCCATCTTCATTTATACCATGAATACCACATGGTGCTAGTTATCATTCTAAGCTGCAAACAGAAATGGACGTGGGGATATTTAGCTGAAGTTTTTTAAAGGTATCAGGAGGCTCAAATAGATAAGATGTATTATTAGTCACAGAAAACATTCAAGAATTAATTATGGAAACTCATACATAAGTTATCTAGGTTTGGATGCTGCCTACTGCCATAGCTACCCTGTCAAAGCTGCTCTTCCACCCTTCCTCCTGGACACTTGTCACTGCCTTTGCTGCTGTGGGAAGTTTCTCACTTTCTCCTTTGTCTATGAGACATTAGTCCATACTCCAGGTCCTAGGCACAACTTCTTGAGGGCCAAACCTGATGAGTGTAACACAGTCTGTATTATAGGAGAAACTAACAAATTACTTTGACCTTGGGAGAAGAACAATCTTTATTTCCCTCCAAAACTCACAGGAGAGTTTCTCAAATGGAAGAGGAATGTGTCAAATATCTCATAAATATTCTGTTGTATAAAAAATAGCCTTGTTGTTGTTGTCATTATTATCCCATTGAGGTTGTGAGGAGGTTAAGGTTTAGATTAATAGCCCAAAGCTATTTAAGTAGTAAGAAGCAAAGAAATAATCTTCACTCTTGGCAAACATAATGCCTAAAATTCGGCATATATTTCATGTACTGGAGTAGGAAAATGACTATTTTAAAACTGTAATAATAATTAATGGTGAATATTGGCTTCAGGAAACACATGTGGATTGCTTCAACACAATGCATTCTGATATTTAAAAACATTTTTCATCTTACATATCAGATATACTACTTATTCTAGTGGATATATTATTACCTGCAGTATTACTAAATGATCAAATCACTAAAACTCCTTGATTTCAATAACTAATTGATACTTCAGAAACCCCAAATTCTGATAATAGTTAGGAAAAGCTTGAGCTTGCCAGTAGGAAGTAATGTTTTCTGTTTGCTTAAAGTTCACTTCTCTACCAAGGCTGTCTGTGTTTTCTCCCTGCATTATTCTCCACGATCTGCATATGAGGACAGAGGGACATTGACCACATGGGGTCTGAAGTCAAGGGAGTGGATAGGACCCACACGACTTCATGTATATCCTCAATGATTTTATCCTAGGTTCTTGCCCCTCCAAAGGTCCGTCTACTGCCCCAGTTACTGGTGTCACTGCAACTTGCTCCTTCAGTCCAATGCTGGTTGTATTCAGTCTTTCCTCTGCTAATTCCAGCCTCTAGGAATTGTACTTTCCTTTCCTTGGTGGAGATTCCTGTTCAGTCACAGCTCCATTTTTGAGTTATCATTTGACTCAATTGCTCCTACATTTGTTACTCAACAAAAATGCTGGGAAGCCTTCAGTAAAGGAACCAAACTTAGTCAAGGCAAGATGGCTCCAAGTGTGTTCTTAGAATTTGTTTTCCCTGAGGAGTATGTTCTAAGAAGAATATTTCTACCAACTGCCTACTATAATGCCCATTATATTAATCTATTTTAGTATTGCTAGTCCGTTACATATAATTGTAAATAAATGCAGGTATATAAAATATATAGTATATGTGCTTATTTATGTATCTTCACTCTATTATTTCTCTTTACTGAAGTTGGCTTACATATCCTTTTATTTTTATCTTTTAAACATTTTAAATGATTTTATTTATTTATTTATTTTTAGAGAGAGGGGAAGGGAGAGAGAAACAGAGGGAGAGAAATATCAATACATGGTTGTCTCTCAACTGCCTCCTACTGGGGATCTGGCCTGCAACCCAGGCATGTGCCCTGACTGGGAATCAAAATGATGACTTTTGGATTTGCAGGCCAGGGCAGGTTTATATATCCTTTTAGATAGGGTTCATGCTTATTACTTTTTTGAATGGTTCACAAGGTTTTCTTTTCTTGTTTTTTTTTATCACTTTGGATAGCATGGGATTATTCATACATTAGAAAAAACAGATAAATGAAAAAAATCACCTGACATAGGCAATCAAGGGATAAAAATGGCTACTCTTAATATATCTCCCCAATTAGGATGGTTTGTGGTATTCTGACAGTATTTTCTTTATCTTTCATGACATTGGACTTCTAGAAAATACGATCTTTAATTTAGTTTCATTTCTACCATGTCAAGCAGAAAGAAATTCCTTAATGTGCATTTCAATTATAACATCTATTCTATTTTTGGCTTTTAGTGACCAAGTTCTCATTTTAATATATTTCTAGGAAGGTTGTCTGTGTATCAGTTCTTAATTCATTATCTTTGCTAAAAGTCCCTTTAAGTCCTTGTAAGAAGCTCTTGCTTACTACCTTTTTCAGGAAGATATATTGCTTGGCTATGCAATCCTGGCTGGAAGTAGAAGATCTAAAAATCATGATTTTTTAATTTATTCAATATCGGTAACATATTTTCCCTGAGAACTTAGGTTTAACATTAGGTTTACTTTAAATAAAATATTAGATAGTTAAATAGTCAGTTATTTTATTCTTTAAATATAGAAATACTTTTTTTTTACACTTTATAGTCTGGAATGATTTCAAAATTTACAAATTTGCTTAGAAATAATAAACTGTAATTTCCATTATCCCACATTGGATTTTATTGCAGAGAAATATGTATACTACAATTTCTTTTCTTATGCCTCTATCAAATTTGTTTTCTTAAGCACATATAATACTTAGATTAGAATCCATGTAAAAATTACTGAAGCTAAGACACATTAACAAAAGCACGTTTAGTTAATTAGTCTTTTGGAGCTCTTCAAACAAGTGCTTCTGTAAACCCGCATCACATATAAATGCTGATTTCATCATGTACGCTTCACACATTTTGTTTTCTCATGAAGATTGATTGGTTTCTACTGCAGTACACAATGAAAGTCAAATTTGTAATTTAAATGAATGTGGTTTTACTTATATTGCCTCTACTTGAAATAAGAGCCTTCACACTCATCCATAAAATCTTCCCCCAAAGGTGAGAGTATATTTTTCTGCCTAGCAAGGGGCATCGGGTCATCAGAATAAGAACTGTGGAAAAACAAAACAAAACAAAACAAAACTGGGAATTCTCAATGAAAATAATTACAAGACTAACCTTTGAATTAATAACGTTCAATTTCAGTAAAGTGAAATTTTTGAAGAGTTCACTCACATGTACAGCCATGTCAATCCACTAAGAAATTAAGCACCCAATCTTCAAAAAAGTTTTGAAAAATGATTACTTACCCAAAAGAGTTACTAAGAATGCTGTGTTGTGTTATGAAACAGCAACAAAAAGAGTGTCATCTCCTTAGAAGCAGGGACTTTATCTTATTTTTATTTCATTTCCTGGGCTGAAGGTAGGGTAGATTTAGATTTTTATGGCAGGGAAAAGATTGTGAAGAAGAGTTTATCAAAAGGCATACAAAGATGGACTCTCACATGCAATATGGATTTAATATCACTTTCAATAGATAGCAATGTGCTTATTTATTCAATGGACACTGAATATTGTTTTTCTTTCAACTTAAAGTGATTTTCTCTTTAGTTAGGTAATATCAAAAGATATTTAGTTAGGTAAGACAAGAGTTTTTTAAAGTATTAGGGTTACCACGTACTATGTCATCAATCTATACTTAACACACACATTTAGCTTGTATTTATTATTTGACAGGCAGTTGTATAAGATGTTTACATACATCACTTTATTTAATTGACAACAATGCAACAAAGAAGGTAATATTAATTTATTCTTTTTATAAAAGGGAAACAGTAACTTGTTAGTTTTACAATTGTACAATTTGACCCAACTGTAAATTATAAACATAAAGTTCTGAATCCATGTTTTATTAACACACTTGTCATTACAAACATTCAGATACTTTTATTTCCTATTAATTCTCCATTTCATCATTCATATAGTCTGCTTTTTCTTCTTTATTCCATATACTTTAGCTAGAGCTAATATTTTGGGACAGAAAGTTTAGCACAATGATAAGAACAACAACAAAAAGTACCTGGTAATGGTTTCAAGAAGTGAGGAAAAATGTGGTTGTGAGGCACTGTGAATGTACAGGAATATTGCAGTATGATACTACAGACATGAGTGTGTTTTTGTACAGAATGAAAAAGTTCAGGGAGAGAAAAATCCATGAGAAAGAGATCGCTTAATAAAGAACACACTGAAGTAAAATGATAGAAGAAATCATCAAAAATGATCGTAGAACAGCCAGCCTCAAAGAGGCTAGGCAGAAAGACAAGGCAGTAAACAGAGTTCCAGTATCGGAAAATTATGAGAAGGATTTAAGTGAACTGAAAAAATAATGAGACAAAGAAAAGGAAAGTTGAGTAAACACAAATCAGATTGCTCTGAGCCCACAAGGAAATGAGAGCTAAACTCTTGAACTAAAGTGAAAAACTTTGAGTGGGTGTAAGGATAGTGATAAAATGTTTGAGTGATCTGTTTTAGTACATAGAGATGGCAAATCAGTTCTTTGACAACAAAAAGTGGAGACAATTTTAACATTTTTAAAAGGGTGCTTTGCTTTTTGTCCTCTTTGAAATCTTATGCTGTATAAAGACTTTCTATTTTAATTGAAAAAATATTGTTTGAGAGAATTAGTAATGTCTCTAAATATATGGTTTTGTTTGAAAAGTACTTGTCACCCTTGAGGCAACTATGCAGTCAAATAAGAATAATTAGAATGACTACTATGCATCACTGGGTCATTTAAAGTCATTCTAGATTTATATTAATTTTTTTCATTTTTTTGAGATATTGAGTCAACCTGCCATATCTTCCTTAATGGCATACCTATGGAATTATCAAAATGCTGAGACTTTTTAAAAATTTCATTGTAATGATTACATGGATAAAAACCTGTATTTTTGTTTGCAATACAGTAAACCATTAAATATTGCTAACAATTTTGTCATTTATGTAGACTTGCCAGCTGTGTGCTTGCATAGATAAAAGGCTTTTTTTAAGCAGTAGAAAATTTAAAATTAACAGAGATCTAAGTACTTTTCAAACAAAACTATATATTTAGAGACATTACTAATTCTCTCAAACAATATTTTTTCAATTAAAATAGAAAATCTTTATACAGCATAAGATTTCAAAGAGGACAAAAAGCAAAGCACCCTTTTAAAAATGTTAAAATTGTCTCCACTTTTTGTTGTCAAAGAACTGATTTGCCATCTCTATGTACTAACACAGATGAAAAGAATCTTTATTAATTATAAAAATAAGATTAATGAAGCACCAGTCTTCAAACTTGTTTAAATAATATTTTTAAATGAAAAAATCTGTACAATATGACATCTAAAAATAGAAAGTATCTTTTTCTGAAATTTGATTACAGTGTTCCACAAAATTGTTTATGGGGGAATGAATCATCAAAGTGGGTTTTTAATTATAATAATATTTAATAATAATAGGTGGACAATATACTAAGATGACAATATTGAGAAATGTCCATTTCTAGAGTAGAAGAAGTTTCCTGGTTAAAGATTGGAAAAAGAAATCTCAGATGGGGGGCGATTAGGAAGATGGGTGAAAAAGGGAAAGGATGAAGATGTGCAAATTAACAATTATATAAACCATCCCAGATGTAAGGTGCAGCATGGAGAACATCGTTAACAGTATTGTAATAAGCCTGAGGGTATCACATGGGTACTAGACTCATTGAGGTGATCACTTCATAAGTTACATAAGTGTCTAAGGACTATTTTCCCCTGAAACTAATAGAATATTGTATTTCAACTAAAATTGAGAAATAAAATATCATTAAAAAAAGAAATCTCAGGGACTTAAGGGGACAAATTGTCAAATGATTAAAAGCTTCAGTTTTCAAAAACATTTCTGTAATTTTACCAAAGTGTTATTTTTTGTTTAATTCTATGAATATACAAACACTTAAAATACTTATGAAGAGAGTGCAATTAATTTTCAAATGTATCAATTTTTATATAGGATTTCCACAAGTATAGTTTATTTTGACACACTTTGAAGCTCAGTATTTTGCAGATTTTTATTGAGTTTTAATGATAGTTTTCATATGCACTGAAGAATGTAATGAATATGTTCATATATGGAATATAAAAATAACATAGTAAATGTCTCTGTACTCTAGTTAAATCTGAGAATATTACTAATATTGTTGACAAACAACACAGATATCTGAATATTTTGTTTTCTTTTTTGTAGATTATTTCACATGTATTATATACATACCTATATATAATAAGTTTGAATTTTATGTAAATTGGATTTTACTGCAAATTTTACCAATTTTTCAGACTCAAATTACATTTTGAAATTTGTACAGCTACAAATTGTTGAGTCCTAATCATTCATGATTAGAATTTCAATGAGTAAATATGTCAAAGCTTATATTATTTTGCTGAAAATAATTGCTAAAAATATAATATACATAGAATTTGGCTGTTACCATCTAAATTTGCCTATTGTCTAAACTGTATTCTAAATGGCATTAGTTTGGATTAAAAAGTAAAATTACATGTTTGGCGTTTTTAGAAGTAAGGTTTTAAACTTATTTTATTAAATAAATATAACAATATATTGAGGTATTTTGAACTTTTTCTACTGCTTGAATTTTCAACTGTAAACAAAAGGGGAAAAACTAAAAACTTAAGAACATATGTGAATTCATACTTCATGGAATAGCTACCTATATCAAGATAAAAGAAAAAATTAAATACTGCTAATTATCAATGAAATTAAACTGTAAAATAAGTTATGCGTGAGTCAAAGTGTACTACTTGATGTTTTTGGTAAGATCAATTTCAAGAGTAGAAAACAAAGAAGCAAAGGAGGCCTTTTACCCTTTAAATGTTAAGAGAACCTAGTTTCTTTTTATTTTGGTGATATAGAATTTTTCTTCTTCAATACATTTTCAGATTACTACGGAAAAATAAGAGTAGAAACTGGGGAAGAGAAAAATAAAATCATATAGAATTATACTGGAACACATTCATTAAATTTGTTACTAACCCTAATTACGTATCTCACTAGTGAAATATCAAACATAAAAATAAATGTTAAATATTAATCATAATCAGGTTAAAAACATAATTTAAAATAATTTAAAGTTCTTGTATTGAACTATCAGAAAATGTTATTAGAAACTGAATTGTATAACTCAATGATTTTCTGGTTATAACCTATCATGTATAGACAAAGAACATGAAAAATTATCAATAGTCAGATTGCAATATTTAATGAGTGAAGTACAATGTTCCATTTACTGGGCAATGTTCAATATGTGGGCCAATGTCTCAGCCAAAGAAGAATAAAAATTTTTAATGCCATACAACTAAATGTAGGATTCATTCCAAAT
>PVKM010042896.1:0-12660 GCA_004027735.1 Carollia perspicillata
GAGCACTTTGGTGTCATCATTAGGATCACCATCGCTGTGCCACCTCACCTCAAATGCTTCTCTTCTCCTTTCAGGACTGTGCCTCAGAGGATGTGGAGCCATTTTTGGAAAGTCTCAACACAGGGACTTTTTGTGGCCATGTTCTGGCCCCTCATTCCTCAGTTTGTTTGCAACTGTTTATTTTACTGGGCCCTGTACTTTAACCCAATTATTAACATTGATCTTGTGGTCAAGGAAGTCCGACGGCTGGAAACCCAAGTGTTGTGAGTGGCACTGCTCGGTCTCTGAGGAACTCTTGCAGCCTCCCGGGTGGCTGAGCTTTGATGCTTAAGTGAAGGGGCAGTGGGGTGAGAACTGACTTCCTGTTTCCTCTCCCTGGTAAACAAGGTGCTGCTTTCTCTGTCAAAGACTGTAACCAGGTCCTCTCTCTCTCTGCCTGTGCCATTGTGGCAGCAGGGACTGATGTCCCAGAGCCGGGCCGACACAGCAGTAGCACCTCGCACCTAGCCGCCTTGCTCACAGGAACTTAGGAGGCGCAAGGACCCAGGGCTCTCAGAAGATGCGGTGTGGGCGCCACCAGAAGGCTGTCGCATCAGCAGTCCTGCATGCCCTCACCTAGTGACTAACAGAAGCTGCCAGGGCCGGTTGGAGTCCTGAGACTGAGCTCGACCATACTTGTTGGCACCAGGCCTGTCCTCTTAAATCTAGTATAGGAAAATGAGAGATTTTGTCATAGGCATAGACAGTTGCACATAAAAAATACAGAGGAAAACCCAAAATCCAATAAACAACTTTTACTAAAAATGAGTTGTTAGGAAGTTGAAGAGTTAACCCTCTAAAGGATTTGTTTTGAGACTAGAGTGGTGGTTAGATTTAACCTGTTTCCAACTTTTGGTCATTGAAAGTTTGGATCCCTTTCTCGGGGCCAGGGGGCGGGGGCGGTGTAACTGAATGGGATGTCAGGATATTAACGGAGAATAATTCACACCAGGCTGAGCTGCCTCAGTGCTACTTAAAGTTGTTTTTTTGGGGGGGGTTGCTTTGTTTGTTTTTAAGAATTTAATCTGTAAAATCCAGGATAGTCCTTTTGTTCAATGAAATATTTTGTACACTGACCTCACACTGTATAATTTTTACCCTCTCATTCTGATGTGTAAAACAGCAAGTATAACTATACCAAATGCTGTCATTGTAAATGTGAATGAGATGAACTATGCCTCTTACTTCCTTCTGGTGTGAAATGGGGCCCATCTGAAGATGGGCCTGCAGAGATAAGCTTGCATCCAAAGTGGCTTTTTTTGTGACTCCATGAACCATTCATTAATCCTTTGTATCTTTGAAGATTTCACTCAAACTTTGCATCTGAAAGTTTGAAGAAATTACTTGAAATAAAAATAAAGATCTTTAATAAAGATAAAACTTCTAGAGAAAAATGTTTAGAAAACATGAAAATCAGAATTGCTCAATACAGCCTCCTAGTCCTGTTGGAGTGCCCCTGCTTCCCTGCCTGATGGGGGCATTGAGCCAAGGAGCCACCCTTCATGTATCTTAAGTGAAAGGAGGGAGAATGGTTTTCTTCCTCAGGTGTTTGCTATCAGGTCCCAGGGCTGCCTGACTTTACCTGCATGACACTCAACCTGCCAGAGACACTGCACTACAAGTTTGGGGACCCTGTAGTATTCACACACCCTTGGTCTTCCTTGTGGGGTTCCTGTTCTTTCCAGATAAAGAGATGGAGGCTGAGTGGCACTGGTGGGCCCGGGCTGGACCACAGGTTGCCTGACTGCCGGTCCATTTCCCCCCACACTCTCCCCACATCCTGCTGCAAAGATGAGTGAGACCCACATCTGCTCAGGGGAGCAGAGCAAAGGAGACCTGGCCTGGAGCAATGGGCTGAGCTGGACTTTCACTGTATTGCCAGTAGGAGGGACAGGCACCTCAGAGCCAGGGCCACAGCTGCCTCAGTTCCCTCGGACCCTCCCAATCGCAGCAGGCTACATGTGTCAAAAGGGGGTGTCTATTAAAATATTCAGACCCTTTGATGTAAGAATTCTATTTCTGCACATCTGGGTTAAGGAATAATGAAAAGGAGCAGTGTGGAATGGCAAAGATTTATTCAGAAGCACCACCAACACATGAATAATTTATCGAAATAGGAAATATCACCAATATTCTGAAGTTATTAGCAGTTTATAAAATGGAATCTAATGTAGCTCTTTAAAACAGAGCTTTCAAGGGTTTTTTAATAACAGAAAAGCTTATAAAAACCTTAAAATGGAGTCTCAACTACCTTTTTGAAAATTATAGAAAATGCCCTAACTGGTGCAGCTCGTTGGGGTGTCATTTTGCAAAACAAAAGGTCAGCGGTTCAGTTCCCAGTCAGGGCATATGCCTGGGTTGAGGCCAGTCCCTAGTTGGGGGCATGCGTGAGGAAACCAATTGAAAACATTGGTTTCCCTTCCCCTTTCTCTAAAAGTGAATAAATAAAATTTAAAAAAAAGTAAAAATTACAGAAAAGGCTCAAGAACAGCACTCTAAGAAGCTAAAAGTGGTTATTTTGGATTGTTGGAATTGGAGTAGTTCTTTTTTTTTTTTTATTTCTCTGTATTTGCCCCTTTTTAAAGCAGTGAGTATGTAATACTTTTGTCATCAGGAAAAAAAATTTAACTATTAAAGGTGGAGTAGGATAGGGAAGAATACTTTTTCCTTTCCTTTTTTAGAATACTCTTTCTTGAGCTAACTACAAGACTTGAACTTCACAAGGGTGTCATGTGGTTGTCTTGTTTATTGCCTCAACCCAGTACCTAGAACAAGGCCGGGCACTTAGCAGGGGTTTGTTCACCAAGGGTAGGTTAGAAGACAAGCTCGGCCTTTTCATACAGGTTGAACCTCAAAAATGGTACCAAACCCAATACAGTCATAAACACAGTTACAGTGTTATAAATAGAAATGGGTTTTGACCTTAATCAAACTGGAAACCAAACAGGCTCCTGCCCCAAGTTCCGGGACAGAGAGGGAAAGCAAACATAGGTTGCAGCTTTAACTCAGTTCCCTCGTGCAAATAACTGAATATGGCTATTGGTTAGTGAAAAGGAGTTTTATTTTCTTGTGCAAAAGAACATTTCAAGTCAAGCTAGTCAGTCACACTTGAGTGGGCCCGACCTGCATAAGAAACGTGGAAAGAAGAGGTACTTTAAATTGTACTCAGTTTGGGCTAAGCAGTAAGCAATCTCCTGGTCACACTTGCATAAGAGTTCTTGGCATTTGTCCTCTGTTGGTTCTGAAAGAAATGGGAAAACTGAGATTAGAGCAGAAACTTGCAGATAAACATGAGCGAAGCCAGCAACACTGTTGGCAGGAAGGGTTGCACATTGCATCTGTGTGATGTTTGACAGTTCACCAGTGGTCATCGTCCTGGCAACTCCAAGAGGAAGGTGATGTTGGCTCCATTTTGCAGAGAAGGAAATTGAGGTGGTCAGAGGTGTGATTTCAGAAGCAGAGTCCAAAGTCCACATGAACTTTTGGCTTCTCTTTTGCATCAATACTACGCTATTTCATTTGAGGATCCATTTAGATAAGCAGTAGGGAACCATGCAGGCCTTTTTTAGGAATGCCTGCTCTGCTACTTCTCGCTGTGTGGTCTCACCCAAATGACTCAAGTCTTCATTTAAAATGGGGCATTATTCACTTGGCGGGGCTCTTGGGGAGCCTATGTGAAGTACCCAGGAAAGGCTTAGCATGCACTCGATCAGTGTTGGCTCCACCTGTATTTCTCTGCCTTCTTTCTCCAAGTCTCCTTCAGATGCTCCTTCCAGAATAAGAGTTTGTTGTAGACAACAACCACATATCCATCCCTCCTCTCCATCCTGGCTGAGCCTGCCTTCTACAGAGGGGCAAAGGCTGCCACGCAAAGATATTTTCAATAAGTCTCCCTCTGCATCCTTACGTTTTTTTAATTGAGAAGTTCCCATAACAAAATTTACCATTTTGGTAAATTCATGATGTTGTGTAATCATCACCTCTATCTGATCCTAGTAAAACATTGTATCACCCCAAAAGAGACCTCATGTACATTAAGGTGTCACTCCCCATTAACCCTCTCCTGCGTCCCTGTCAACACTAATTTGTTTTTTGTCCCTATTGATGTGCCCATTCTGGATATTTCATATATTTGGGATCCTATAGGTATGTGGCCTTTTGTGCCTGGCTCCTTTCACTTAGTATCACGTTTTCAAGGTTCACCCACGTTGTAGCAGGTTCACCAGCTTTAGTTTCCAACACAGCAGTTATAAAAGCACTTGGTACAGACACAATTTCCCACTCTCCTCATTTTAGACTTCTGTCTTACCTAAAACATAGCATGGGGGCTGGCAGAGTAGATTCTCAATAATATTTATTGGGAGACTACAGAAAAGCCTCTCACACAAACACAGCATCTAAGTTTTATTACTCCCATTTTACAGATGTGTAAAATGAGGCTCAGAGGGATTCAGTAACTTGTCCAAGACCATGGAGCTGGGAAGGGGTGGACCAAGGACTCCAGCCCAGGGTCTTCCTACCCAGTGCCTGTACCTCCCTGGTGTTCCCATCCTCCTCTCTGAGCAAGAAAGATTCTTTCAAAAGCAACACTTGGTCTCACTGCTCCATAGCCTCAGGAACCCAACAGCATCATGTTATTCAAGAATAATAAAAACTTAAAAGGAAAAATACCTCCTAAGGGTTAAGTTTAAAATAAAGGCCTGCCAGTAAATATTATTATAGACCTAAAAATTTTTTAATATATTTATGTCAGGCCCATAAATGGAAAATGGGCCACACCTGTAATTAAGTAAACAACTATGTTCAGAATATCTCCAAAGAGAATAAGAGAATATTTTTAGCCAAAAATGCATAATAGATATTTTGGTTCTCTTCATTTGGTTCAGGGAAGGCAGTTCTGTAAACAGGCACAGACTCCACCAATAAATATTTTATAAACACCATTTTCACATGGTTAGGGTAAGCAGGCCATGCAAGTTGAAGGGAAGAAGGCAGAGATCTTTAACAGATTCCAATTCAAGGCCCATTTCACCCCTCACTACCCACACCGGAAGGGGGCAGCTTGGGGACAGGGACTGTGCCCAGCAGTGGACACATCGGCACCGTGTTAAGCAAGTCACTTCTTTCCCTGGGCTTCAGTGTCCCCAACTCTGAATGAGAGGGCTGGATGAGATGATGTCTGGGGTGCTTTCAGTCCTAAACGTTAATATTATGTCTCGATATTACTTCAGCTTCACTCTTATGCCAGCTCCTAAGTCATACTAAGAAGATATGGCTGAGAATCTGTGCATATTTAAGAACATCCTTCTTATAAATCATGATTGCCTCCTTTCGTCCAGAACAGACCAAGTTTCAGGAGAAAGAGTTTTAGAGGAGAGTTACACCAGAACCTCGGTTCTCTCTGGTGGGAGGTAGTAGGGTCAGAGGGAGGTTCAGATCAGGATGAGGAAGGGAGGAGAAGAGGTGGGAGAGAGAAGAGATGTGGTAAACAGGGGTTTATCCCATTATAAACCCTTCTTTTCATCTCTGAAACACCCATCTTCAAGGTAAGGAAACTGAGGGCCAGAAATGTCACCTATCTAGGGCCAAGAGATTTTCAACCAAACAAAGAGGAGTTTCTTCAACAAATGGTACTGGGACAACTGGATATCCACATGTGAAAGAATGAAGTTGGACCTCTACCACAACCCATGCACGACAGTTCGCTCAGCCCTGGCTGGGTGGCTCAGTTGGTTAGAGCACCTTCCCAATATGCTATGGTTGTAGGTTCAGTCTCCAGTCGGGGCACATACAAGAAGCAACCAATGAATGCATAAATCAGGGGAATGACACAGCGATGATTATCTCTCTCTCTAAAAATCGATTAAAAAATTTTAAGAATATGAAAGCCCTGGCTGGCATGGCCCAGTTTGTGGGGTGTCATCCCACAATGCAAAATGTTGCCAGTTCAATTTCCGGTCAGGCACACGCCTGGGTGGCAGGTTCAGTCAGTCACAGGCAACCGACCGATGTTATGTTCCTCTCTCATATCGGTGCTTCTCTCCCTCTCTTTTTCCCTCCCTTTCCCTCTTGCTAAAATAAAATAAACTCAAAGTGGGTCAATGACCTAGACATAAGAATTCAAATGATACAACTATTGGAAGGAAACGGGGGTAAATCTTCGTGACCTTGGATCTAGCAGTGCCTTCTTAGGCAGGACACCACAGACGTGATTAAGAAAAGACAAAATAGAAACATTGGGCTTTATCGAAATTACAACTTTTGCATAAAAAAATTTATCAAAAAATACTTGTAGCCCTGGCTGGCGTGGCTCAGTGGATTGGGTGCTGGCCTGCAAACCGGAAGGTCACCAGTTCGGTTCCTGGTCAGGGCACATGCCTGGGTTGTGGGTCAGGTCCCAGTGGGGGGCGCACAGGGGGTAACCACACGCCGATGTTTCTCCTCCTCTCTTTCCCCCTCCTTTCCCCCTCTCTAAAAATAGATAAAATCTGAAAAAAATATTTTTAGATCACACATCT
This sequence comes from Carollia perspicillata, assembly GCA_004027735.1. Classification (NCBI taxonomy): domain Eukaryota; kingdom Metazoa; phylum Chordata; class Mammalia; order Chiroptera; family Phyllostomidae; genus Carollia; species Carollia perspicillata. The sequence continues at coordinate 6,558 of PVKM010042896.1, forward strand.
GTTAAGGGTGCAGTACCTAGCTATATAAAAACTCTTGTTAACTCAACAACAAAAATTACAAATAACCCAATTTAAAAATGAGCAAGAGACTTGAATAGACATTTCTCCAAAGATATAAAAATGTCTGAAAGCACATGATAAGATGCTCAATGTCATCAGGGAAAAGAAAATCAAAACCACAGCTGTACTAATCACCCCCACTAGTAAGATACCATCCGTCAGAAGGTCATCTGGCCATCTGTCATCCACCCACATTTTTATTTTATTTTGTTTTGATGCATGTCAAAGTACTTTGCAGAGATCATACGAGGCTATATATTCCTTTTCTTTTTACTTTCAATTCACAATTAACTCATGAAGACATTCTCTTTGTAAAATTTGGAAACATGACAAAGAACATAAAATCGCCTTCTACCATCATTCCCTTCAACCTGATTCTGTCCCCAGAGATGACCACAGCCATCCTCAGTTTGGAATGTATCTTTATGTTTTTCTGACCTCTGTGTCCATCTACATTAGCCATGGAAAGTAGTATGGTACTATTTACAAGCTTTTTTCCTTTTTTAACACAATAGAGCTTTATCAAATATGTTATTCTGCAGTTTGCTTTTTCATTCAACATTTTTCCTTGTCCTTTCTTAACCTTATCCTTTCTTCCGGCTGCAGTCTTCCATCGTGAAGATACATCACAGCTTTATATACCCATCTGATGGACATTTAGGTTGTTTATATCTGGTGTCATTTCTATCATTTTCAGTTTTTGTCCAAACAGCAAAAAAAATAGGTTTCTTTGTTAATTTTTTTTAAGTGCTTAGTATTAAAGATATTAGATAAATCCAAAGAGTGGCCTATGGAGAGTTAGAAGCAGTGGTAAGTTATTACAGCCGGACGCCCCAGGGACTCTAGGGGAGGTCACTGTGGGTGTTGCAGGGGACTTACCACACTCAATGCGCTGATCAACACATTTCCACAAGTAGGGCTCCAGCTTGGCCTGGCAGCCAGCCTCCTGCCGGGCATGATAGTAGCAGCAGTCGTGACGATGACAGCACCTATGGACGGCAGACAAGCAGACAAGCAGACCAGCTGGTAGGGAGAGGCAGGGCTGCTCTCCTGGTCCAAACTTTGTCCCTGAGAATCCTATCCTGGGAAATAATTCTGCTGACCCTGGTATGTCCTGCACCGCCTCCATCCCAGCCATGTTTGAGCCTGGGCCCCTCCTGCTTCGTTCTCTGAATCTCTGAGCTCCAGCAGAACCAGTCTTCTCTCTGTTGCTGGAGTAAAGCTGCCTCCTGCCTATGCCCTCTGCCTTCTGCCTGTCCCTCTGGGGACAGCTGCATACCCACTCTTCCTCTTTTAGTCCCAACCTAAGCCCCAGCCCGCATTCCCAGAATGTCATCAGGCTCCCTACCTCCCAGCCTATGAAAGTGTCCTTGTTACACCTTTTCATAAAACCAGGTTCCTTCCCTTTGGGGCAGGTTCATAATGAGACGCTCATTAGCAAGATTAACAACTGTCCTCCTAATGACCAGAGCTCTAAGATGTGGGACCGTTTCTGTCTGGCTCCTCACCGTGTCACCAGCAGCCAATCCAGCCCAGGGCCTGCTACATAATAGGATCTCAATAAAAATTATTATTGTTGTCACTAATATTATTACTTACTGATAATAATTATTGTTGTCATTTACTGTTGAAAAATTCTCTGAGGAACACCCACAAATGTCCCAAATCTTGCCCATTATTCATTCATTCATTCACTGGTATTACGTCCATCCAGCCACCAGCCCTGTTCTGTGTTGAACCCTCAGCTGAGTCTGGCAAGGATAGGTCAGCCAGATTCCACTCTGCCCTCAAAGAGCCCCCAGTCTGGTGGGGGAGGCAAACAAGCTACTGGATGCTCATGCATAGTGAGAAGTGCTGGGATGTGGGGTAAGGAGAAGGGGTTCTGGAAGCCAGAGGCGGTGCTGTGCTCACCCGGGCTTCAGGAGAGGCTTCCCGGAGGGACTAATGCTTGATCTGCGTCTGGAAAGGTACAGGAACCAGACAACCAGAGTGTGGGAGGATGTGGTGAGCAGGAGCCTTGAAGGCACAAGGCTGAGTAAAGACTTGTTCATGACAATCACATCCTCCAGGCTAGGAAAGACACAGTCAAATTCTGCCCTCAGCTACCTACCAGCTGTGTGGAAATGGGAAGTGGCAGTGCCTTTCTGAGTCTCAGGTCCTCGTCCATGAAACAGGTTAGTCATTGTGCCTGTTTCCAAGGACGGCCATGAGAGTAAAGGAGAAGTAGTCACGGAAAGATATATGCTCACAGCCTTGCACAGAACGGGCACTTCTCATGAGGTAGCAGAGTGCACTGATTAGGGCCATGAAGCCAACAAGACTGCTGGGGTTCAAATCCCAGCCCCCACCCCTTACTCTCTATGTGGTCCAGACAAGTTACTTAATCTTTCTGTGCCTCAGTTTTCTCATTTTTATAATGGGATTGTTGTAAGGATTAAAAAGATGTTCTCAGAACAGGTCCCGGTGCACTTGAAGTCCAATCAACTTTGTTATTTATTTTTTTTTAGCCAAAGTAATCATCCTATACCCAGATTGAAGAAGGCAGCTGACACCAAGGTTTGGCCTTATCAGCATGTTACCCAGGAGGCCCTCTGCCTGCAAGGTAGTACTATGTGCTATTTCTTCATAGGCCTTAACTATCCCAGAGGGTGGGAGACCTTTTAGCCTGGCCCAAGCATGAACTCACCAATCAATGGCATCCAGGGGCTGGCCGTGGCCACCCAGGCCACAATAGCAGCCATAGCTAACATAGGCTAGGGGGGTGCGAGAGCCAACACAGTTTATGGTTTCTGCCAGTTCTATCAGTCCACGCCGGTGCACATGTGACTTCAAGGAGGCTGGAGAAAAACAAAGGTTAGAGGCTGAAGGTCAGGTCTGCCTTGGCCCTGGGTCCTGGGGAAGGTCACTGGCCTGAGAAGAACCTAGATGACTGCCTGGTTTTGAATCCTGCTCCTCCTACTTCCAAGCTGTGTGACCTTGGACAACTTACTCGAGCTCTCTGTGCCTTGTTTTCCTCATCTATAAAATAGGGGGATAAGTGTATTTCATTTGATAAAATAAAATGCAACCATAAATGTAAAGCACCTGGCACATAACAAGCTATTATCGCCAACATCCTCAAGGCAGCCATGAAAGAGAAAACAAGACACAGGGCCACAGCATCTGGAAGATCCCACCACTGGGCCTGTGCACAGGGTGGTCCCTCTTCCGGAATGTCCCGATTCCCATTCTCCTGCCCAAGTCAATTCTAGACACAGTCAGAGTCCAAGTTGGACATCAAATGTCCGTCCAGTTGCCTGTGATGAGTACTGGACATCAGAGATGAGCTAAACAGGATCCCTGCACCAAGGAGGGCTCCTCTGTGGGGGCTTCCCTGTCCCTGGTTCTCCCTCCCCCACCCCGCCCCCGAATAACACCACCTCTTCTGTCAATCTCTGGTTCAAGGGACCTCTTATTTCTCTACCCAGACCCTGCTTCCTCCCACACAGGGGGGCCCTGTGGCCTGAGCCCAGCCATGGCTCTGACACAGAGCAGTGCACAGTAGGTGCACCTAAAAACCCTGCCTTTCACAGGTGAGCAAGAGGAGGCATGGGCAGTAAGGATGAGCCCCACAGTCGCATGCCAACAAGAACCTTGCTGACTGGGGGCTCCAACTCAGGCTTCTGACTCCCACCCAATCCAGCATTTGTCCCTCCTTGCCCAGGAACATCCGGGGCAGGTCTGCCAGGGCGGCAGAGCTGAGGGGCACTGAGCAGATAGAGGCCAGTCCTCAAAGCCAGGCATCTCCAAACCCACTGTAACCTGGGCATCAGAGAATCCTGGAGCAACTCCTCCTTCTGGTGAAAACAATGAGTCCACTCTCTCTGGCATTTGGTCAAAAACAAGTCAGGGCAATAACAAGGGATGCAGTCCCTTCAACCTCACCCTGCACCAGGTGTCATCTGTGGTCAATGGCACAGCCTCCTTGTCTTGTGGGTAGCAGTAATCCCACTTACAGATGGGGACAGTGAGACTAAGAGGGGAGAAAGGACCATTCCCAGGTCACGGGGCTGGTGAGCCTCAGAGCAGAAGCCCACACCCAGGCCTGCCCGGTTTCTGGAAGTCTGTTCTCCACGGCTCTGGAGCTGCCAATACAGAGATGTATGCATTGTGTGTGGTCGTCGTGTCTCTTTATCTAGAATGAGTGTTTATGACACTGACTTTTCGGAAGAATACTGAACCAAACTAAACCCAATTTTGTTTTTTCTCAGTGGAGAAAGTAGCATATCCATGCGGGGGAATAGCAAGGAGTTAAATACAAAACAAAATGTAAAAAAACAAGTTTAGACTTCAATGCTTCACCTTCCTTTCTGGATGACCAGTCCTTGCTCTCCCAGGACTTGCCGAGTGCTGCTCCTCTGCCTCAAACCTCCCGTGGCTCCCACCACCCTCCAGATAAAGCTCCAGGGCCTCAGAGCAGCCCCGAGGCCTGGCAGGAGCCCATCCCTCCCTCCTCTCCAGTGTCCTCTCTCAATGCCCACCACACAGACTTGCTCGTCACTGCCTGTTCCTCCAGTTAAATTTCCCATCACATACATCCTGTGCTGCAAATGCCCTCACACCATCCTCACCCAGCTCACCTGCTAGAATCTGCCTGCCCTCAGGTGACCACAGGGGCATTTGTCACACTGTGCTGTTACCTGCTTATGGGAGTGACCTTCCAGCCTGGGAACTCTTCGAGGACAGATCTCTGCCATAGGCAGCTTCAGCTCCCCTGGCACACAGTGGGCTTCCAGGAAAGGTCCCCTGACTTCTGGATCTACCAAGCCCCAGTTCAAGCACACCTGACAGGACCCCAGTCTTAATCCTATACCTCACAGCTGTCCCCAGAGGTCCCCCACTGTGACCTAACTACACTCTGGCATCTCAGTGTCCTGGGTACAGCCCTATGGGGAACCCAAGCATGGGGCAGACGCCCAGCAGTGGGTTTGGAACCAAGGAAAACACTCCCTCCGGGCCAGTGTAGGTGGGGCAGGTCACTCTGGGGTCTGTTTGTTCTGTCTGCCCACGGCAGCCTCGCTGAGAGTGCTACGGCTCCTCCAGGCTTCCTATCTTCCAGGGCCTGAGGGTGTGTGTGTGTGTATGTTTTCCTCGGGGTGTCTTTGCTTATGTCTGTGTGTGAGCCTGTCCATGAGCTGTACACCTAAGTGTACAGGTTAGTTAGGCTGGGGGTGTGTATGTATATGATGTGGTATCTACATATTTCCCTGTGAGCGTGTGTGCCTCTACACTGCAGAAATGGGCAGTCACGGAGGGGACCTCTCCAGGGATGGGTGAGAAAGTAGCCTTATGGTCTTCCCTGACCCCAGGTAGCACTGAGTCTCTTCCCCTGCTCCTCCAGGCCTCTGATGTCCACCCCCACCTCCCATGCCCCAGGGGCAGGTGAAGTGAACAAGTCAGTTAACTGCACCTCAGGCCAAGTAAATGGGGAGGGTCCGGTCAGGGAAGAGGGATACAGTGATTGGAGGGGGTCTTTGAAGAGGACACTGAGCTTCCCTGAGCCCCCCAAGGAAGGACTGGGCTAGACTTGGGTTCCTGGGAGGAGTGAATGAGTGGAAGCTCTTGGGGAGGGCTGGGGGGCAGGGTTCTTAGAAACCTGGTAAGAAACCTGTCAGTGAGGCGGAGAAAGGAGGGCTCGGGCTGCAGAGCTCCTGGGGCCTTGGAAAGCGCTGGTAAATTGGAGTCCTTGCAGAGGTGTGGGGAGCAGGAATCCTGGGCCAGGACAGAGGGTTGAAGGAGTCCCGGGAACTCCTTGGTCCTCCGAGGGGCCCATTCCTCACTCACCTGCGTGGGGCAGGAGTCCGGGTACCAGAAGCAGCAGCAGCAGCAGCAGCATTATTGGCTGGCACAGGGGCAGCTGACCCACAGGATGGTGGCAGGTGTGGGACGATCTGGCGGGCCAGTGTAGTTACCAAGCCCGACCTGGCGGGCCACTATATTCACCAAGCCCGGACCGAACCCCTCCCCCAGGCCCCGCCCATTCCCGCCCCTGCCCTCACCTTCC
>PVKM010042897.1:0-12669 GCA_004027735.1 Carollia perspicillata
GGGGGGTGGTATGGGATGGGAGTAAAAGACAGAAAACTGTACTGAAAAACAATGAAAATTAAAAAAAGTTAAAAAAATAAAAATAAATAAAACTATAAGAATAATTTTTAAAAAAGCGTGTTCTCCTTCTCTACATTTGAAGATTATGTAGAATTAGTATTCTGGACTTTTGTTTAAGATATTTTTGTCATTTAATATAACTTGTTGAATTTACTGCCATAACACTTTCTAGATGGAAAAAGATAGAAGACATCAATCACACATTGTACCATAGACCATTAAAGGAATCAGGCCTCCTATCTCTCCCTTTCTGTTACTGTGCTGGTGTCTGACTTTGGTGGACACCCGCTCCACGTTGCAAGAGTATTTCTTGTCATAAAGATATGAGAGCTTGTTTTTCCTTTGGATAAGGCCAATTAACTACCAGATGATGGTGCCAGCTACCAGATGAATCTAGAATAAATATGCCTGACAAACTAATAGATGCTCATGCTAATTTCCAGGTGACTTCAGGCTCAATATGCATGGCACACGGTGCCGTCCAGCCCTCTAACTTGAGGGCTGGCTATTGTTTATTTTGAGAATATACACGTTGAGGGCTGTACCTGCTCTGCTGTATGGAAGGGTGGGGCTTTGTTATATCTCTATAATGTCTTTAGTTGACTGCCTGCAATGACCATTACATATTGGATTAGTACTTATCCAATATTAAAACTGTTTATTTTTCTTTTCTACCTTTGTGGAGATGTCTGCCAGATTGGGATTAAGATTTTGTTTTTAAATATACTTCCCCAATAGTTGCATTTTGTTAACCTCCAGTTGGAAGGGTTATTTTTTCTTTTTTTGAGTTTTTTTTTTGATGCCTGTATTTCTTAATTTTTACATATTTGAGTTTAATCAATTTTTATGCTTCTTTATTTATTATTAATTAAATTAAAATTATAAATCTTATTTCAATACATTGAAATTTCAAATGTCATAATGGATAAAAATAAGATTTAAATTAATATTTCTTAACTTAGAAGTATCATTCTTTTACTTAATATGTGTGACTTTGGAGATATTAGGTGACATCTCTAAGTTCGGTTTCTTGTCTATGATGTAAGAAAAAGAACAGAGTTTATTGCTTTGTTTTAAGATATAAATGAGAAAGAGAGAGAAAGAAAAGAAGTGGATAAAGAGATAATCCAGGTTAAAATATGAATCAAATTATTAGCACTTTTATGTTGTCATAGGAGACTCATTAAACCTGCTGCAAAAAAGTCATTATTATTCAAAATTACATTTCATCTCTGATGTAATAAATGCACTCACATTAGCAGCGAAAGGGAAAAAAAGTGTAGTAAGCAATAGCGGTAGCTCTGTTCCTGAAGAGCAGAAATTAATTTCACTGTTTACTAAGGAAGTAAGTTTCATTTCTAATGGGCAGTTTTTTATTTCTTTCTTTGTTTGTTTCTTTAACTGGAAGGATAAGTCACAGGTTATACTACTCATCACAAGAAGACTTGGGATTATTCTTTTTAGGTACTTAAATAAGGAACAAATGAGTTAACATTTTTAAAGATTTTGAAAAATGAGTGAAATGATGTGTTTTTCAAACTAATAAATACACGAATATGTACAACCATCACAACTAATATTTGCCTTTTTCAGAGTTATAGATATATAAAAGATGATGTGAATTCTGAGATATGTTTTAGAATACTTTAATTACAGGTATTTATGGGTCTAGTGTCACAAAGTTTGCAACTTCCTTTGAAATGCACCTATAATAAGCACACACACACACACACACACACACACACACACATTGTAGAGAGGGAGAGGTATAGACACAAAAAGACAGAAAAGAAAATAAAGCAAATGTGACAAAATGTTAAGATTTGGTGAATCTAGAAGGGAAATGGTTTCATTGTATTATTCTTCTAATTTCACTATAGCTTTGAGCTTTTTTCTCCATGAAAAGTTGGAAAATACATCAGTAATGACAAAAAACAAGAAAGAAAGAGAAAGGAAAGAGAGGGAGGGAAGGAAGGGAAGAATGGAGAAAGAAAGAAAGGAACAGAGAATGAGAAAAATCTGGACAATTCTTGAATCTGGGTGATGGGTACCTGTGGTTTTATTATCTATACTTCTGGTTTTGTTAATTTTAAAAAAAGGTAAAGAAAGCATTGCAACAACAATAGGTAAATGCTAATTTTTATTAGAATTGTTTTATGCTTTTCACAATTGCTTGACATGTATTATTATCAAATATTTGCTTTCATTAAATGTATAAGCAAAGTTTTAAAATGCCTTAAATGTATTCCTCTTTAATACTTTGTACCAGTTATAAATAATATGAATTTGTCTACTTATACTCTGATTACAATATAGGATTTCAGTCTAGTTTTCCTCCTTACCTTGTACCATAATCATTTATTTATGTGTGAAATAATTCCTCATTCAACTGTATTTATGTGGTGCTTTCCTTTTAATTATCATTATTGTAATGTCTACTTTTGCTTCTAGATATCATATGCATAGAATTAAAAAAATACTCTAGAAAATGAGTAATTTCTTACTCCTGAAGTTAAAAATGTTCTTACCTAACACTAAGATATTAAGACAAATGCTCATAAAATATCAAATCAATAATAATTTATTATTGAAGAACAGATACATGAAATAATTATTTCTAATTTCTAGACTCATCATTTACTATTGAATCAAAATCACTAAGGTATTATTTGAATAGTGAGAGCTGACAGATATTGTAGAGATGTTAAAAAATGTTATACCAACAAAAATATTCAAGATTATATAGTAGCAATGACACCAAACACTAGCTCCTTGTAAAAGTTATGCATATCACAGACATTTTTCTTGTTTAAAATATTTTTTACTGTAACTATTTGCTATCTTAAAAATTCTCAAACAACAAATAATATTATATGTCAGGTAATAATGTAATATGGATTTTCTCTTTGTTCTTCAAAAATCCCTGTGGGATAAATAAGAGTCTAAATTGTTGATTTCTCCATTTTATTTATGAATAAAAAACTGAGCAAAGTTTGTGCACCTACTGTGTAACAGACATAATTTGGACTCAGTAGGATAACCTCACATTTTTTGCATCCCTTTCACCTGTAATTTTCACATTTTTGTGATCCTAGGAATCTTCTGTGGTTCTTTTAAAGTAAGACCCAGATCCCAGATTTCTGATGAGACCCATAGACCTGCCTATTAAGTAAGTAGCAGATATTATTCATAATCAGGATGCCTGCTGACCATATTCTGAAACTGCTTTTCAATCTGTGCTATTGTATATATTAAACTTGCAATGATTATTATGAGGCATACATTATCTCCCATTATGTTCCACCTTTGGAAAGAAATAAATATAATAGCTTTGTTTTTGTAAGGTGATTGTTGAGGGTATGGAATACCCACAAGGTTTTCTGAATGTCAGGCATTTGTTGTTAAAACTTCCTCAAAGGTTATTATGTGTATTTTCTACATAAATAAATGAGTTATGCAAGTTCTTAAGCACCCTTTAATTAAACCCACATCCTGAACTCCAACTATTTTCTCATATCTTGTTTGGATTTGATTAACATCTATTCTAATCCTACAAAGTAATATTCAGCCTCTGCTAAATTATTGTACTCTAAATAAGAAATAATCATTTAAACTTCAACCTTCTCTTTTCAAAGATTATGACAATCAGGTTTATGGTATTACCACAGAAATGTCAGCTCAATTATTTTTAGAATAATTAGCTTCATTATATACAGAAGGTATGCAGATATAAAATTCAGTTTCTTGATTCTTAAGTAGCTTCAGAAGCAATCAAATCCAAATTGAAAGAGGCTCACATCTGCTACTTTTACCCTTTGTCACTCTCCTAAGGAAAGATTTGCTATCACAGGATCTAAACAAGTGTAAGTATCAGGACAGAAATACTTTTCAGACATCAACACACATAAAGTTAATACATTGAAATTACCTGACTTTTTTCTTACAGTTGGAAAACATCACCCTTGTATGGGGTGGTCTGTGTAGCTAGAGTAGTGGAGGTACAAGGAAGCTGTGTTATTTGATCAGGGCAAAGCTTGTGATAGGACTCAGATGTTTTGACATAATCACTCCTCATACATCAGTTTATCAGAAAACCACATTCACGGAATATAGACATTTTTGGTATCAACTCAAAACTCTTCTGAGAGGAATAAAAACATTCTCTCCCAGATCAAACTATGATGGGAACTTCAAACTATGATAGGTCCAGATGTACAATTTTTCGAAGATTATGCAATGAGTAAGATACGGTTTGGGGAGGAAAAAGTAAGGTTAGGTTTAATAGACAGGAATAACGAGACCGGGGATTAAGATAATCACATGCAGTCTAAATCAGGGGAGAGGGTAACAGCTCAGAACTGTGATTGTCTACAAATTAATCCAGAGGCCACCTTGGGGCTTGTAGGTTTTATACATCACGTAGACAGGTAATGCTTCCCCTCTGAGCAAGCACTATGAAGGCATTCAATAGTTTTAAAGGAGTAACCCTAGGTGTATCTTCCCCAGAACATGTTCATACAATAATTACTTTCTGTGATCAATCAATTTCTAAGATATTTACATCAAAATAAAAATCAAAAGGTATTTTTCCTTTTAATATCTGTTTTAATAATTGCACAACTATCTGAAATTGGAATATAAGGTTAAATATTTTTCTTTACCCAAAATATATTACAAGATATAAAATGCTCTTTGATTTTTAAATTAATAAAATAAGCATTGTTACTAGGAATATTGAAAAATATTTCTATTTTTATAAGCCATTTAAAATTGTAATCAATTTTATTTACTCTTCTAAAATTCGTGAATACATATTACGTGCAAAAAAATGTTTCTCAACAGTAAATGCATGTATCATGTTACTCAAAGCATTACTAACATTAATACCATTGTGTGATTCATGTACAGATTCAGGGGGGTGTTCAGCTTAAAGGGAGGGGCAGTTCTCATCTTAGACCTAGTGAGGAAAATTGCCATCTTGATCAGCCATCCCTTTTATTCAAAGGTAACCAAGAGTCCCATGAATAATTTAGGAAAGTTTATCTATGTAGGATTTTCTTTTGGCAGATTTCTGTTGTTGAATGACCCCTTGAATCATCTAATGAATCTTGGTAGTAAAAGATATTTTCTGGATGTTGCAAATAATCAGGCATTTTTTTATTTTCATAAAAATAAAAAGAATAACAAAAAGTTAGTGACCGGAAAAGACTACAAATAAACAAAGTTTTTGAGTCCAGAGGACATCCAGTCAGGAAGACTTTCAGACATTGAACTCAAAACATCTTTAGATGGTGCAGTAAACATGGCAGTGACAACGTGACAACATTTTCCCAGTCCGAAGCTGGATGTTTATCGTGATGACACAGACATCACAGAGGTCTTGAGACCATGGTAATAATAACATAGTTTCTTGGAGCCCTGAAATGTGAAGGAATAGAGATAAAATGCTTTATGGTCATAGTGAGCATTATACCAAGTGTTAGTTATATTAGTTTATAAATTATTTAATATTATCTTATTTATATCATTATGTAAGCTAAATAGGAAACATAATTATAAAACAGATACAAAGCAATTCTATATTATGGTTTAGAAAAATATTTATCCCAATTTAAAATAGAAACTCCATAACAGGATGTTCTGGCTTTTAAACTTTTTCTAAATATTAAACTTTCTTTCTTTTTTTTAAAGATTTTATTTATTTAATTTTAGAGAGAGGGGAGGGAGGGAGAAAGAGAGGGGGAGAAACATCAATGTGTGGTTGCCTCTCACACACCCACTACTGGGGTCCTGACCTGCAACCCAGGCATGTGCCCTGACTGGGGAACTGAACAGGTGACCCTTTGGTTTGCAGGCCCGCACTCAGTTCTCTGAGCTACACCAGCCAGGGCTAAATATTAAACTTTCTTAAGCAGTAGAAGCAAATACTTACATTTCATCCAGGCTTGCATATGAGGAGGGAATGCCGAGTCCCCTTTAGCCAGGGCAGCCATGTGTGAATAGCACAGATCCACGCACACGCCTCGGAACTACTGCTGTTGCACCTTCATCCCAGCAGGAGGAAGCATAGTCGGAGAAGAAAATTCAGTTGTTATATATAAGCAAAGACCCAAGTGTTAGTTTTTTATCCCGTCGTTATTAACATAAATGGCGGAGTAGATACTTAGGACACTGACTAAAAGTAAAAATATTATTTAGTAAAATCGAAGTGTTGAAAATTTGACTGGAGGTTTAGTAATGGATAATTTTCCTTAAAGTGCATTTCAGAACAAAATACATTTCACTGGACCCCATCTGCATCTATTTAGACAAGGATGCAATGAGGTCCTTTGGTAAAATGACCTCGCCTCCATGTCTCCATGCCTGTGTTCCAACAGCCGTTACACACCCAAGTTCTGGGTAGATTGGTATATTAATATATAGCAATGCTCTGAAATACACCTCCATCTCCCTAGTGTGTTTAGTGATATTTATAAGATCAATGGATGTGTTCAAATCACACAGGATGGATCAGTGCTTCTAGAGACTCACACATTTCTCATGAAAGGACAGGGGACCAAAAGATTAAGAGGGTTTGGCTTGCTAGAAGGACACCTGATTCTGTTCAAGCCAAGTTGGAATTTTTCTAACACTTTTCCATCTGTAAACCAGCAAGAGTTAGGCTCCCAAGTCATCAAGCTTAGTCCCAAACCAGCAGTGTCTGCACCAGTCTCATGCACTCCATGGGCGGGCTTAAGGGACATAAATAAGCAGCTCCTCTCTTTACCCAGTGAAATTAAGATGTGAGGGGAGAAAGTCACTCCTCTCTTTATTCAGTGAAGCTAAGAAATGTTTTAAAAGCTTTCATGGGAAAAATGCTGGCATTGAACAGCACATGAGGGATTCTTATGGAGAAATGAACTAATGCATTTTCTTGCATTTTGCTTTTAGTTGAGAACTTTACAAATCTATCTAATAAAAAGAGTCACAAAGGCTGTGTATTTATAATAATAGTATGCAAAATAATAAAACAGATGCCTGACTATCCCCCGTTGAGTATAATTCATTACATCTCAATTCACAGAGGATTCCGTTTTTTTTTTTTCAAGACATTTTAGGAAACATAACTAATAGCTGAAAAGCTACACAAAATGCCTCAGACTATGGTATATGTTGCAAAACATATACCCAAGCCTCAGAGCACAGACTGTCCACGAGCCTGGCATGTTGATCTAAACCAATCATATAATTGTCCACGCGCCAATCATGCATACGACTAACCAATAGCTAACTGCCACATTTGCTTCTGTAAACCGCTTGCTTGCTCGCTCTCATAAAAGACCCTTAGTTGTAAACGTTGGTGCGACTCTCATTTGCAGCTCTAAGGAGCACTTTGTCTCCGGACACGTTCGGAGAGTTCGCCCCTGAGCAGGTAAAACTTTGGCCAATAAAGTAACATCTTTGAAACCCTGAAAGTCTCCGACATTTGTTCTCGCGATTGGTGGATGCTACACCAGCCATCAGTATGTGAGACTAAAAACCTCAGAGAAGTCCCCCTGCTGAGCAAGGAGTACGACCAGGCATACTGGCATATGACCCAAGGTGAAATTGGTATGGACGAGCCTGCACCGCGGCCTGTCTGTGCTGTCCTTAATGTAAGTCTCAGAACCCTAGTCTGCCTTCAGTGGTAACCTTGCTTTCTAAAGCACTTCTTCATCAGTGGGTCACAGCCCAGAGAGGAAAAACCTTCTCACTTGATTGATTTATCCTCTTTCCCATAATCTCCTCTGCCCCTAAATAGGGAAGTTGATTATCAGATTCCCCATTTTTTATACATCTTTGCTATAACCTGCATAGAACTGTCATAGATGTAAAATATTTTTTTCTACATTGGAAGAAAATACTATGAAGTGAGTCTTCTTGTTTTGAACCTTGATTTACTTAAATGATGAAAAAAAAATAATATGGAAAAATGATCTCTGTGCTAAATGCCTGGTTCTAAATACTGCTATCTAGCTCTATATCCCGTTTTACATACCAAAAATTATCATATTAGACTTACCTTTTACTTCTTTGTGTGGCCAGTTCTAATTCCCATAGTCATTTAAATATCTTCAACAGATTTGCGTGTAAATACTATGCTTAAAAAGGCAAAACAGAAAACATATTAGACACTTTTAAAATATCCTTCCCAGTGAAACTGATTTATATTGATAAGTTTATTTGACAAAGATAACAACACTGTGACGCAAGGAAGCTGAAAATTACTGTAGCTCCTTTCTCACGCTGCAACTTTCTTGTAAAGGCAGTTGCTTCTTATGGAAGCAATTCCTTAAATAAAACACATGTTTTTTCCTCATTATAGCCCTTGAAAACAAATTTTTATTGAATTTATGGGAGTGACATTGGTTAATGAAATTATATAGATTTCAGGTGTGCAGTTCTATATACATCATCATCTGTAATTGCATTGTGTTCACCACCCCAAGTCTCCTTCCATCGCCATTTATTGCCCCCTTACCCTCTTCTAGCTCCCCCCGCCACCCATTTTCCCCTCCAGTAACCAGCATACTCATGTCAGTGTCTATATATTTTTTTTCTTTTTTGTTCAACATTTTATATTTTTCACACAGCCCCCAAACTTTCTTCCCTTTGACAGTTGTCAGTCTGCTCTCTGTATCTAGGAGTCTGTTTCTACTTTGTTAGTTTAGCATGATACTTTTCAGGTCCATCCATCCTATCACAAAAGAGTCCCTTCTTTTTCACAACTGAGTAGTGTATTCCACTGTGTAAATGTATCACAGCTTTTTTATGTATTCATCTACTACTGGGCACTTGGGTTGTTTCCAAGTCTTAGCTATTATAAGTAATGCTGAAATGAAAATAGGACACAAATATTATTTTGAATTAGTGTCTTGGCTTTTGGGGGATATATTTGCAAAAGTGGAATTGCTAGGTCATACATATGGCAGTTCTGTTTTGAATTTTTTGAAGAAACTCCATACTATTTTCCATAATGGCTGCACCAGTCTGCATTCCCACCAACAGTGCAAAGGTGTTCCCTTTTCTCCACATCCTTGCCAGCACTTGTCTGTGGATTTAGTGATGATGGCCATTCTGACTGGTATGAAGTAACGTCTCATTGTGGTTTTAATGTACATTTCGCTGATTATTAGTGATGTTGAGCATTTTATTTTGATCCCCAATCTCCGATATGCTGTAGTCTTAGCCAATTCTTCATGTTATGTCCTTACTCTCACGCATCACCCTGTCCTCCATTCAGAGATACAGAATCACTTGATTTAATTCTTTCTCTGTTAATTCTTTCGGTTTCCTTCTTCCATCCATGACTCCATAGTCAACACGAGTTTTTCCTTCTAGCTCCCTTCTTTGCTCCCCTTAAGAACTCCCATAGTCTCCCCAGCCCTTGAAAATTCCACTTCTTTGTAGAATGTATTTAACACCATTCCGTTAATTCCGTGATGACAAACATTTCTTTTGTAGGTTCTACTGTCTTAGACAGGATAGGGAATCCTCAGATAGGAAATCTTTTATATAATATATGGGAAAATAGAGTAATACTACTATCATCCTTATTATAGATTTCTAGAAGTGAATAGCAAACTATAATGCTGTCTTTGAAAAAGTATGTGTTTTGGTAAGTATTTGATATAATCTTAAAGATAACTAGAGAAATTAAAATAGTTTTAAAGTTAAAAGTTCATAGTCTGTTTAGGTGAGTTTGAAATATTGATATAACCTGATTTCTCTTCTTTATTCTCTGATAAACATAGCTCTGAATATTTGAAAACTCATAATTTAAAATAATGAGGAAATAACTATTTACTTATTATTCATCAGTCTTACAATTAGCTGTTGCTATCATAAATGCCACTGAGATAATTCACATAATTGCAGATGGCTCAGAATGCCATGTTGCTGTAACATCATTCTAGTACAGAATTGATCAACTGTTGGGTTACAAGTTTAAAAAGACCATTCATTTCAGTTGGGCAAAATAGGTATGTTCTTTTAATTTTATTTATGGAAAATAAGAATGCCATTACAATTTTCTTATTATTGTTTAATTACAGTTGGCCCACATTTTTCCCCAGTGATCTCCCCGCCCCGTACTCCCCAATCCCACAGTTAGTTGCTCCCCCATTGTCTGTGCCCATTCGTCCTCTATTCATGTTCATTGGCTCAAAAAATTTTAGAGTAAGCAGTAAAACAATTTAGATGGTCTATAACAAATGTCAAATATTTTCTCATATATTTAATTCAAGCTGATTACTTTTGAGGGGTTCCTTTTGTCTTTTTCATAGAGCTCAAAGGAAGTTTGTTTTTCTTCTGGTTAGATAACATTGTTATTTGTGTTATCCTTAACTATTTTGTTTTCCCTTTAAAATTTCTCCACAAGTCTTTTAATTTGTTAAATCTTCTAAGAGCTTCACAGAGGAGATTTAGGGTCTAAATGAAACTGTGCAATTCCCTTCTAGGGCTTTTGCATTGACTAAAAGAGAGCAATCAAACTTATCAGCTGGAAACAGCCTTTGGCTTCAAGTAGTGAATGGACTAGTGCATTTACTACATTGAAAGAGTCTTACTGGGATAGTCCTGCTTCCATGCAAAGAAACCACCACTCCAGCACAAGGGTTTTGATTCATCTATAGTGTTGCTCATCTAAACCAGGGCCTGAGGTTAGGATGCTAAAGGCCAAACAATATGGAACTAAAGAAGTGGCCATTATTTTGTAGGTGATTTGTGATAAATCTGTCCATTGAAAGGAATTCTGAAGTCTAAAAAGCCATAATCTTTCTACTTGTAATGCATTTCTATCATGGTATGTGGAAGGAGCTCTTTGGGGATTGTATTTTAACCCAATACATTATGCTGTAACAGGATATTGGGATAATATGGACAAAAAGAATGTAGTTGATGGAAAGAAAAATAAGAATAAAAAGGGTTTAAAGAAAGAGTATGGGTTTCCTACCAGTGTAGAGAGAGGGAAATAAAAATATGAGAGTATGTATGGCCAAAAGGAGGAGAAATGAAGTCATACTTCTCTACAGTGGTACAGAAGGAGACATATGCAAAATGAGGGAGTCTTAAAATTCCAACATAAAATACAAATCCTAGAAAAGTAAACAATGGGAAAAATATATTTCTGTTTATTTTTCCACTGGAGACTTCTGCCATAAGAACCAAGAAGTCAGCCTTGAGCAATCCTACTGCGGCTCATATCCGTTTGGGGCTATAGATTTATTATGGTCATGTAGCATATCAATTGTGTCCAACATTGCTTATAGGAAAGAAGCATGTGTTCATATTTTCAACAACTATCTCACAAATAATACTCGGAAAAAAATTAGATTATAAAATGGAATCAGCAATAAAATATTTGAGGCAAAGTTGTGACTTCACTAGCTTTCTAATACAAATTTAGGCAAGTCGATTCGTTTTTCTGATTTTCAGTTTCCTCATAGATAATATTGAGACAACTGTGCTGGAGTGAAAGACTTCCAGGGTTTGCAAATCCATCACTAATTATTATTTTTTCAGTAAGTAATAGTAGCTAGTTTACCTGTAGCCAGTCACTTCAGTGACTAGCGCATTAGCACTCTTATCTAATGGCAGGTTGAAATATACAGAAGTAGCTGATTAAAGGTGTGTATTTTCTCAATATTAAATTTTTTAAAAATAAATTATAATTGAGTTGTGAATAGTTCCAAGTTTTAGGGTGTACTCCCAAATAACATGCATGTGTACTTTCATTCTTCCATATTTTAATTTAATTAGTAATTCTTTCATGCAAAAATAAAGATTTCTTGGCCACATTTTGTCTTGGAAAAATAAGAACAAATCAGTATCCCTTGATATTTACTCCCTGCCACAGATGTTTTCCTTTTATTGCTGTGATTTTGAACATTGTAAGTATGTTAAAAACTTTAGACATATATGATCAGAAAATATTTTTAAATGCAAGTTAGAAACTATCCATTGAGTTTTTCTATGAAGCAACACTGTAATTTCAACCTTTTCCTGAGGGGATTTGTTTTTGAAGTGTCTGTGTTTCTTTTTTATCATTTCCAGTCTTTTGCTTTGTTTTTATCCTCTGGGTTTCAAAGTTTCTTTTCTATATTTTCAATTAAGATTGAAGTTTGCTGTATTTTTTTAATGTTCATATAAAAGATTTTTTTGGGAACAATGCCATTTTCCTAACTCACAAAGCTGTTGCTATGAGTAGGCTTGATCTCAGATAAGTCCTTCTGTAGCTTGTTCATGATTAATTAGCATTTCTAAAGAAGTAAATGAGTGGCTTGCTTTTTACTTTCTTTGTAAAATGTTTGACATATTGTGAATGTTTTATTTCTCTGTATTGCTCTTAATATATGCTAATACATGCTTACAATGTGATGGAATAGCGTAGTGATTAAGCAGGCAGGAGAATCTCAGTGATGCGATTAACGCTTTTCTCCTTTAATAGTATGGTGACATTGTAGCTTCTCTATTATTGATAATCATATCCTAAAAATAATCTAAAAGTGGAAACTAAGCTGACTGGCTTTTCCCTACCTCTGGGAAGTTAGAATTCTGATATTCCTCTCCATTCTTAATTTTCAGGAGTTC
>PVKM010042899.1:0-12673 GCA_004027735.1 Carollia perspicillata
TTTTCAGTCTTTTGTAAAAAGTTGCCTCATTTTTTCATATTTACCCATGAATTTGTGTATTTTCATCACTTCTGAGTTGGTGATCTCAGGAAAGGAAATGACATTAGATTATTAGCTAACTTCAGAAACATATTCATGCCTCTGGAATTTTTGATCATCAACCCCTTGTTTCTCTCACAATTCTCTGGTACAATTAAAAGTATGATATTAGTAATTTATGTGTCTTCTTCAGTATGAAGCTGATGAGGCTGTATTAGAGTTAGGTATGAGATTAACTGCCTTTATGTAGAAAGCTGTTTAGGGCTGATTAATTCTTAAGTGCCAAAGTGTAGAATTAGGGAAGATGGGGAATCTCTCTAGATAACTCTCAATATTTCATGACCGTGGGGAACATAAGGAGTGAGTAATTAAAGCAATGCAGTGTCACTTCAAAGGCAATTTTCTCCAATTGCTTATTTGTAAAACTTTTCTGCCTAAGAAAATTTGTCTCTGTGCTCCAATCCCAGTTCTATACAAACTAATTCTATATTAGAATTATTTAACCTGTCAGACCCTAGCTTAGTTATCTGAATAAAATTGAAATGGCCATCTTTTTTTCAACATGGATTCATTTTCTATAACTGTGTAATAAATAACCTAAACATTTAGTGCAGGGCTGTCAAACTCATTTTACCTAGGGACCACATAAACCTTGAGGTTGCCTTCAAAGGGCGGAACATAATTTTAGAACTGTATACATGTAACTACTCCTTAACAGTTAAGCAAGAGCTCGGCACTGCCCCCAGGTAGAAACAAGGTGGAGGGCCTTGTGTTTGCCGCCTGTTATTTAGAGGCTTAAAACAAAAAAGCTATGGGTAGTAATTAAGGCGCATGCAGCCTAGCTTTAAATCAAGGTTTCTCCTGGGGCTTCATTCAAGATTTTGCCTGAGGCTTCTCCCATGTAAAAAACTGTCTAGGACTGGAAAGTCCATTTTAGGATAGTTCACTTGCATGCTTGGTAACTTGATGGTGGCTATTTGTCAGGTTCCTCAATTTCTAACTACAGATATGGGTTTCTTAACAGGCTGCTGAAGTGTCCTCAAGATAACTGATTTCCCCAGAGTGAGTGGCCTAAGGTAATTCAAAGCAGAAGCCCCAGTATCTTTTATACCTTGGCCTTGGAAGTTTCATGTCTTTATTTTCAACATCTCCTATTATTTATATGGGTAGATTCTACCTCTTAGGGGACCACCTCAGGCTGAGAATACCAGGAAGCAGGGCTCATTTGCTGCCACACTGTTGAAATGCACATAACTGTTATTAGACCTAAATGTAATGATGGACATGGATCACTCTGAAAAGAATGAATTAGCCATGCCAATGAGAGCTGTGCTATAATAGAAGGACTGTCCTATTCCATTCTCGTCCAGCTCTTTTCTGAGAAACCACTTCCATTCCTTTGGAGACAGTAGGGGTGGCCAAATGAGAGCTATAGTTTCTGTTTTTGTGTGTTGTTGATCATAACTTTGCTCACCTTAGATCTTTCCGGATTTCACTTTAAACCTCTAGGACACAATCATATAAATGATGTAATGCTTAGCACTTGGCACAAAACAAACAAACAAAAACAAAACCCCTCAGATTCTTCCACTCTGTGCAATCAGGGTTATCAGATTTAGGGAAGAACTTTGTTCAGCAAAGTTGGTGTCACTGTCAGCATCAAAATAATGACTTATTAAGAAGTTAATTCCACACTCAGGTCACAAGAAGTTAGACAATGAATTATTAATTTTTTACAAATTCAGTGCTGGCTTTAGAGATACTAGCTAGTGAGCATTTTTAGATGGAAATTAAAATAAATATTGAGACTCCAGTTCTCAAAAAAGATAAAAAGTTATATTGAATTTACTACTTGAACCTGATCACATTGTTGAGTTTCAAAGCTCACCCTCAAAATAGAAGATGTACTAGAAAGTTTATACTGTTGTAAAATGTACATTTTGGTTCTGTGTTTGTTTTCTTTGTATTTTATGAGAATAAGTCAATGTTATGTTGTTGTAATTCCCTTCTTATATATATGTTATCAATAAACTAATATTGGTAGTAATCAGTGCAGAAACAAGTAGAATACTGGAGTTTTACCTTTTAGATCAGCCTCAGTAGCACTCAGGAGTAAGTTAGGTTTTAGGTGTTCCCCCTTCAGCTCAATGTGTATTGGTAATCATACTAAGAGACATCAGAAGGACTGCTCCAAGTATAGCATATAAAGGGAAATAATTAAAAAAAATTCTTACAAGATCTCCACTATACAACAAATCTGTATCATGTGTCACACACATAAAAATATTTACAACATTCTAAATTCATTAAGAATAAATTTAGTCTTGGCTGGTGTGTAGCTCAGTGGATTGAGTTCCAGCCTACAAACCAGAGGGTTGACAGTATGATTCCCAGGCAGGGCACATGCCTGGGTTGTGGCTGGGGCCCTGGTTAGGGAGTGCATGAATGGCAACCACACATTGATATTTGTCTTCTTGTCTTTCTCTCTCCATTCCCCTCTCTAAAAATACATAAATAAAACATTGTCACAAAAGAATAAATTTAGAGATATAATATCACATCTGGCAGAATGACTATCATCAGTAAAATAACACTCGACAAGTGCTGGTGAGATCATGAAGAGTGGCAAACACTTTTTCACTGTTGATGGAAATGCAGACTGGAAAAAATGCAATTATTTTTCCAAAAGCACATATATGAAACATATACATATTATAGAAATATATATATATAAACCCTCATGAAAGTGCTGTTACTTATGAAATACCACAGTGTAGTGTTGTGCAACACAACAACGTTTTATTTAAACAAATGACTACATAAACAAACAAGACTTAAAACAGTTAACATACTATTTGATGAAAGGTGCACCAGATATAATAAAATTACAATTACAACAATAATAACAATTACTTAAAGTCATTGAGCTTCGCCTGAGAGATACGTTGCTCTAAGTTTTGCTTTAAAAATTCATAGTTTTATTAATATTCATAAATCTGAGAGTCAAGCTTTTACCCTCTATTCTTAGAGGGTGGAATTTCCTTTAGGAAATTGAAATAATTTGCTAATCACCCATAGGCTAATCGCCATTTAGTTAAAAACAGCCACTAACACATTGGTATCATAATGCAAAACCACAGTCTTGTGTTTTCTGTTTTAACTTTTGATATTTAACTACAAGGCTTTGTTCTGGGTTGTTAAAGAAAACCTAGTTAGTTTTGTAAATATACTAATTAAAGTTTTAATCACTTGTTTGCATTTAAGCAAAGCACTTGGATTTAATTTATAAATATTAAATTGTGAGCTGTTTGTGTAACAGACCATTTCAATACTGGAAGCATAGTGTTCCCCAGAGAAATTATTACAGTGCCTTCAGTAAAACATGATGGGGGCATGGCCGAGAATAGTGAGATAGAGAATATGCTATCAGTTGTGCCTTACTTGTCAAATTCTAGGTGCTAAATGCTTTGTGCATATTATTTTATCCATTCCTCATACTAATACAATAAAATTGGTATTATCCTAATTCGGACCTTTGTTCTTGTAAAGAAATAAAAGCACAGAGGGTTTGAATGATTTGACCAAGAGTCACGGGCAGCAGTTCAAGCTATCCTAGCTGTAGACTATGAAGTGTGAACAAAACACAAAAGTCACTTTCTAGATGCAAGAACATTGGCATAGATCGAGATATAAAAGCAGCCTGTTAGTGACATGAGACCTGTTGTCAGCATTTGCTAAAAGACTGTGTTGCTCCCAAATAAGAAATGTCCAGCACATAGAAATAGGTGGTAATTTTGACATGGAAAAAGAGCCACATTATTTGTAAGATGCATCTATCACGCAAATGTTCCAAATGTAGGTTTCTACAAAGCATAATTACATTTTCTGATTCATTTAAAAAGTAAAACTCTGGCCCTCGCTGGCATAGCTCTGTGGATTGAGTGCAGTTTGTGAACCAAAGGGTCGCAGGTCTGATTCCCAGTCAGGGCACATGCCTGGGTTACGGGCCTGGTCCCCAGTGGGTGCCACGTGAGACGCAACCACACATTGATGTTTCTCTCTTACTTCCTCCCTTACCCTCTCTAAAAATAAATAAAATATTCAAATAAATGCATAAATACATAAATAAATAAATAAATAAAAATTAAAACTTCGGCCTTGGCTGATGTAGCTCAGTGGATTGATTGAGTGTGGGTCTGAAAACCAAATGGTTGCCGGTTCAATTCTCAGTCAAGGCCAGGGTTGAAGGTCAGATACCCAGTAGGGAGTATACAAGAGGCAAACACACACTGATGTTTCTCTCTCTCTCTTTCTCTCTGCCTCCACTTTCTCTAAAAACAAACAAACAAACAAATAAATAAATAAAACTCTGGGGTATTACGATATTCATTATAATGGCCCACAAAATGAGTAGACTATGAAAATTCAGCAATAATTTTAAACATATTCTACTGACATATTATAGATGCTTATTATTACAAAGTCAACACAAACAACACAAACGTATTTGTTGATATTTTGTTGATATATTTTTACAAAATGTTTTTTTATAAAATATTTTATTAAATGTATTAAAGTACCAAAGCCATTTTATATAGGTCACTCTTCAAACAAATTTAAGATTAACAAAATATTCATATTTTATTTCAAAGTTTGAAAAAAAACAGATACAAGAAAACAAATCAGTTTTCAGAAAATTAAAAAAAAAAAAACTTTCCATAAAGTTGAATTCTAGCTGACACATAAAAGATCCAAACCATTATCATAAATACAGGTTCAATCCAATCCAAAAAAATTTGATTTGCTTTAATGCACTTATTCTGCCAATACAATTTATGCTTCACTATAATCTGACTGTCTGATTTCCATGAAGTTAGTACGAATGGAATAAAACACTGAAGCTTTAATTATAGGGACATAAAAGAATATAGTCTAAGAGCTCCAAAATATCAGTTAAAAAAAGAAAAAAAAAAGCAATGCCAGTGTTGGAGAAAATCATTTTTATATGTTGACTTTTATTTCTGCCATTAACTTCTGATCATAATTATTACCCATTCATTCATTTATTCATTCATGCATATACCTACTTATTTACAGCTCATCTTTAGTGCCAGTTATGTTTTTGAAATGTGCTTGATGCTGGCTGTATAGTAGTATAGTGAGACTTTGCCTGAGCTTCCATAATATTTAATGCCCTGGAATTATTCAATTTTATACACCGCTAGTTCAGAAGTTTTAAAATTGCCTTTAAATTAACATGTGATATGTATTCATATTTTTCTATCTATATTTAATACATTGTACATTATATAATAAAGGTAAACAGATGCCTGTATTCATATGAATAAATTGATAGTACCCCCTAACAGTGAGTAAGCTAGGGGTTTGGATCAATGCGGGGTAAGATTCCTAAAAGTCCTAGACATAGAGCCAATTTTTCCTTTGGTAAATGAGATGAGGCAAATTCTTTGGAATTGGAGGAGTGAAAATAAACAGCCAAAAGCAAGCCTCTCTTTCTCCTTACCTTAGGTATAAACAATAGGTTTCTTAATAATGTAGATACTGTCACATGGTCAGGATGAAACTCAATGTGATTTCCCATAGAAGATGGAAAGAAGCACAGAACTAAGGCCTTTGGTCTTTGGACCCCGGAGAATAAAATACATGGAGACACCACGAAGGAAGAGACTGTCCAGACTACTGAAGCCAAAGTGATGAGGGGAAAGCAGATATAATTGAATTTTTAAGGAGGGGAAATTGTTAGTTTTATATGCTATATATTTACAACTGTGCTTTTAATACATTTATAATGTGAAATCCTTTTATTATAAGAAGTAGCAAAATACTAAAATGATATAATTTCTTCCATATTTAGATATTTTCAGGAGTGACAAGAGAGAAGGGTATTCCAATGGAGACAATTGTCTACAAAATCTATCATCTGTGAGTCAGGGTTGGGCGTGTAGGGTTGTGATGAAATAAAATTACACAAAATACAAGTTTTGAAAGTCATTGTTTACTGGGAAAAGTTTAAGAGATAAGTAAAATGGGATTTTAGAAACAGAAATGAGTGTTTTACAGTTCCCCATTCTTGGAAGTCCAAATTCCAAACAATCAAATAAAAACAATTGTTTATTTTTTCAAAAGGTAATAATAAAAGATCCATAAGCATATGAAAAGGAAGGCTACAATGAAAACCCAACAGCTGTGCTTTTAGTTCCAAAATATGCAATTCTGACATCTTTTATATTTTCCATTTTCTAATGATACTGGTAATTACAATGTATCATCAATTTTAGGTATACAATAGGTTTTGAAGATTCCATTGAACGGATACTTCTGTATACTATTAAAACATTATCTCTTATAGATAATACTCTTATATTGAGTGTATTTTAACTTCTTTATTATAATTACTTAGTTAGTGTTAATAAATTATCCATATTAATTCTATTTAAACCATATAAATCACTTTACATTTGTATGCTTCATTTTGAATTTGGTAAAATGACATGTTTGCTATTTTTTAAATAGCAATATATTTTATTCCAGTTACAAACTGAACCATGTTGACATTTTGGAAAATACAGAAAAGCAAAAGAACAAAAATCTCTTCTAGTACTATTACTATTCATATAACACTATTCCCCAGTGTTGTTGAAGTAAACTACTATGAGATTCAAGTGAAACTGGCTCAAACTCCAATTTTGTTGTTTCTTCTTTTGAACCTCCAAATCAAAAGCCCTGGCCACGTACTGCATCCCAGTACACAGCAAAGTTTTTCCAAAGCTACCAGGGCAATAAGGACTTACGGTAGCTCATAGTCGCATGCAGAAAACAACCAAAACTGAATGTTAGACTCAAGTACTTCAGCTATTTTATAGATCCAAGAGAGCATTCATTCTGTTAAAAATTGGTCATTTTTCATACTTTGTGCTTTTGTAGGACTAAATAATTGGCAGAGTTATTGAAATTCCAGTCTTCCCTCTAATTTTCATGCTGTATAGCATTGAGACAGCAAGGGGTAAGATAAGCTATTTGTTTTGTCAATTTACTACATCTCTTGGTCATTTACTATATCACTAATAAGAATTATTTGACCTGACATGGTAAAAATGACCACAGTTAGTTACATCAAAAATACTTTTCCTGTGAGTCCTGTATCTCTTAGTCTTTTTAGTGATACATTTAGAGATGTAATTATTTTAATGTGTTCTATTGTAGAGCCTGTAGTTTTATTTAAAAATGAAATTGCCATTTTTCTTTGATTTCGTGTTTATAAAATAACAATAGTTTTGCATCATTAAAATATAATTTGTCCTTCTTTGCTTAATATCTCTTATACTACTTGAAACAACTTTGTTATGCATTGTAAAATAATTGATATCAAACAAGGGTGAGGCTGAACACCACACATGTTCAGGTTAAAAAAAAAGGAAAGAAATAAAATGAAAAGATGAAAAGAAAAAACTGACAAGCATAGGCCCATCAGGATTCTAATATCCTGGTGTTTCCCAAGACTCTGGACATCTCAAGGAGACCGGACTTGAACCAATGAGATAGATGGGGTTCGGTCCCAGGAGCAGGACAGCAACTCTCTGGTATAGGGAGGGAGCATGACTAAATAGAGTGAGTCAGAAGATGCTGAGCTTTACAGTCTGCATGGTGTGAAGATCCTGCTGGTTTTAGATGCTGGATACCTGGCAAATCTGCACATCAGCAAGGGGCCAGGCAGCCAGAGGTCAGGAAGCCCTAGCTGCTGAGGCACTTCGTTGCTACACTATTTGAGGGAAAACATCCAGGGGCCATGGAAGGATGCTGCTGCTTTATCTTACGACACTGAGTTAACGTGGTATTTGGTCCAATGCTTAATCAATTTCCCCAGACCGCTTATGTTTTTCTTTGAAGCAGTCACATTTCTTGAAATGTGATTTAAAGTTACAACATGTGCATGTATATGCATTACCATGTAAATTAAAATATTTGGGGAGATGATGAAACTTCTGTCTGATCCGTACCTCTGTCACAGAGTCTTAAGAAATGCCTGTTTGTATTAAACGTCACTGCCTCATTGGGCATGTCTTCCCTTTATCCTTTTTGTTGTTTAGAATTTTTGAAGTTATTGGTGCTCTTTAACAGATGGAAATACTTCCTTACAGAATATGCTAATCCAGTTGAATATATTCTAGCAATAAAAGAGGTATAGTCGAGACTAAGTTGAGTAGCATAATGGTGATTGAGGACAATGGGTTGAAGTTCAAATATTACAAGTAATTCACATTTCACACTGTATATATGGTTTATACCCAGAAACATTGTGATAGTTTAACAAGTTAGAGTTGAAACAAAAGAAAATATAATTCCACTTAGAAAAAAACACAGGGAAGAGCAGTTTAAAAGACTAACGAGTTTAGAAAGAAGAGCTAATAGCCCCAAATCATAGAGAATCCAGTTCAGGATTATAGGCTGGGTAAGTATGCTAATATTAAAGGACCTCATTGACATTCAGAAAACAGGGAATGGTATTAACAAGGGATCAAAAAGGAAGCCTATTTTTATTATGAATGGAGAAAAGATTGATAGGAAAAGCTGATGTCAATGGAATGTAGAAGAAGGAAGGGCCGCTACAGAAATGATGATGTTGGTGGTAATGATAGTGATGGTAATAATGAAGATAATGGTGATGAGAGTAATAACAATGATATTTTAAATAGAATCCTGAAAAAAATCATAAGCTCATTGAGCAGACTGATTTCACAAAAAGATCATGCGTGACTCATTCAGGCAGTCTGTAACATTCCAGTCACACAGGGTACACCGTTGGTTTAGGTCATAGCCTGCCCCAAATATGCCTTGGAATGAGACCTCTCGTGGTACCACAAAAATAACCCCCTCATCACAAACTAATGACTTATACTATGCTGGGTATTGGTTATACACTTTTTCCAGTTATTTTTAAAAAGTTCAAAGAGTGAGTAGTTAAAATGAAAAACTGCAGCAGAATGTGATGATAGCGAGAAAGACAGGCAACGTCACATGACGAGGTCAAATATAGCCAAAGTTGGTGACAAATGAAGAGTTCAAGTTGAGATCTGACTGACAAGAAGTAGCCTTTCCAAGGACCCCTGACCTTGAGGGAAGGGCTTTGAGGAAATGGCAACAGCAGATATAAATATCCACATAAAGGAATGAGCTTGGGAACTTTAAGTTTCCCGAAGAAGTCTCATAAAACTGGCTCGAAGCCAGGTGGTTTAAATGTTGGTGGAGAGGAAAAGAGTTACTCCAAGGTCCAGCGCTGTTGGCTCTGATCTGCCTGCTGCTTACTCCTCCAACCTTAGGTCACACCGCTCACCTTGCCATTGTCATCTCTGTTCATAGCAGTTGGACAGAACCTTTGGGGACATCTTGGAATCCTCATGTTCTCTTTTCCCAGTCCTGTCAAGTAGTGAGGCATTTTCTCCACCAGTTCCCCCTACTCTCCTCTCTATGAACCCTTCTAAAATCACCATCTTGGTTCTGGACTGGAACACGATTGTCCATAGGATTTATTATACTTCCTTGAGGAGGTCTGCTTAATTGAGGAGGGATCTTTTTTACCCATCAGGAATCTTACACTTGGAACATACACTTGATGAGAGCTTATGAATTATTTGAAACTGTAAAGCAATTTACTTTTATTAATATCTTTAATCTTCCTGATACCTCATTGTGTTAGATATAATTATTATACATGTATCACAGATGGGAACATATGGTACCAGGATTCTAAGTTATTTTTTTAAAATTCACACAAGGTAGGGATGCAATCAGGATTTAGAACAAGAAGCCTTTCTCCAGATTCTATGCTTTTAAACACTACAACTTAATTTTTTCCCATTGCTGCATGCTTCTACCTTATTGACAGGCAAAGTTTAGCCATAAAGCAAAGAAATTACCATGTAAATAAATAATTAATCATAGTTTACTATGTAACATGTTTATGGAGTTAGAGTTATTTTGGTGACTGTTTGTCCTCGTTAAGCTCAGCAGCTAGGCCATTCTCACGTCTTCATGTGAAAAATACTTATCCATTCAGCACAGGGCTATACAATTTTCTTTACCAATACCAGAGATGTGAGAGCCATTACATAGCAATTTGTCATAGGAAGTGAGCTCAACATATTCTAGTCACTTCAAAAAGAAGCTCCCACATCTGAATGATAGCTATATAATTTTTTTCTGAATACTTTAGCACAGGAGTCTCTAATTCAAAAGTAGCAAGTTGGGGAGTGACAGAGAGGTTTTCTACATTCTGGAAGTTTCTTGATTTGCTCTGTTTTTAAAAGCTTAGCTATGGTAAAGTTTAAATTGTTTTTTTTTAAGTGTTCAGATTTTATAATTAATTAAACTCTATCCTAGAATCTATGCATAGATCAAATGTAAACCTTAGTGTGTGTGCTGTGTTGCAAGTTTTTGTCTAATTGAAAGTATTTGTAAATTTTAGTAGTCACTGGAATAATCTTTTCTAGCTACTAGAACCTGAAAATTCATATTATATAATCTAACCATATATTTGGTCAGTATTTAATATGAAATTAGATTATTATAGCTTTATAGGAATCTTTATCATTTTTCTCCATTATTCAGCCATTATTCATTCATTCTTGAGGAATGAATTATTATTCACTTTGGAGGAACATGAGCATATAATAATTTATGGTAAAAACTCAGATGAAAAATCTTTTAACTACACATATCTATTTCCTTTATATCATTATCTGTCAATCCATCTGTCTACTCATCCATCTATTTCTTCACCTGTCTCTCCATCCATCCATCTGTCAACCAAGTCCTCTTGTAATAAACTTCTCAGTATTATGAATTTATAACATATGCTTCCTACCACCATGTTATAAACATGATCATTGATGATAAAGACACCATGACAGGCAGTAATAGACTTTTAATTCTTGTTTCTTACAAAGTAACTTGCTCATAGTAAAACTTGAGAAGTATTTTCAATGAATTAATTTTAGGATGGTATTTTTTAACAAAATTACAAAAACAATCAAGTATTAATATATGTGACAAATTAGTTCATTTAAATGAACTTATGGAAAGGATGAGCTTCTGCACAGGAAATAGAAAATCTCATCTCATATTTACATTTATATTATATTTATTATACTTCAGACTAGATTTAATGGTATTTTAAAAAATTTAGTGAGCATTCAGTGCATAATAAATTTCTGCTAACCACTGGTGTAGTGACTGGGGAAAAATGTGCCCTCCTAGAGTTTATTCTCTAGTATAATAAGAAGACAATGCACAAAATAGCATGTGTGTGTGTGTGTGTGTGTGTGTGTGTGTGTGTGTAAAGAAAGAAAATATGGTAGAAGTAAAGTAAGAGCTGGGTGGCCAAAGTCTTTAATAGAATCAGCTTAACGAATAAGTAAAGTTATGAAAGACATGAGAAAATGGAAGAGCAGTTCGAGCAGGGCAGTGGAAAGAGGACTTGCACAGTCCACCAGGCAGCAGTGTGTTTGGCACCTTTGCAAAAGGGCACAGAGGATGATAAATGTTGGAGAGGCTTGAAAGACCTGGTGAACGACGACAGAGGATACCACAGTCCAAGGCAGGTCCAGATTTTGTAATCTATCAAAAGCCATTGTAAATCCTATGGATTTAAATCTGAAGGAAAAAAAATCCTTAGACAGTTTTGAGCAACGATGTGACATGTTCAAGTAAGGGGAGCACTGTGATGTGCAGACCATTTTTTGTCTAATGAAGACAATATTCTTGCTCTGGCTACTGGGGTAGTGTGACAGACAGACACACTTTGCCTTTCACTTACTTCAGCGTTTTCCACAGCTTTAGAGAGCGTGCTTGCCCACATTGTATTCTCTCAGGGTACAGCCCACAGGAATGGGCCACGAGGCTCAACTTGGGGAATTTGGGGCAGATCTTAAAAAGACCTTCCAGGATCACAGCTGTTAGAGGAGTTGGCTGTCTGTCATTGTATCTCTTGCATCTTGCTTTCTCTCTCTGCCCATTCTGTTTATTTCCTCTCCCACCAAGAGGTAATAATACAAAAAGTTCTCCATAATAATCATACTACATATTGAACCATTTTAGAATCTGCTTACTAAGAATTCTGACACAATATGTATCTTAACAGGTTTATATGTTCACATTTTTTAAATGATTATTCTTGATTTGAGAGGGAGAGAGAATGAGAGAGAGAGAGAGAGAGCGTTGGTCTTTGTTATTCAACTCATTTATGTATTCATTGGTTGATCCTTGTGTGTGTCCTGACTGGGAGTCAAAATCACAACCTGTGCATATTCAGGAAGATATGCTAAGCAATTGAACTACTGGGCTAGGGCAGACTCTGGTCACTTTTTTTGAGTAGAAGAAGAGAAGGTAGATAGAGGTAAGAAGACTAATTAGGAAACTATTGAGTTAACATAGATATTTTGAAATCTTGGGCCTGACCTATAGCAGATGAAATAGGAAAATATGGAAAACTTCAGGTGAACCATCACACTAATATAAAATATGGGATGTGAGAGGAAGATGAGACTATGACATCTCTGAAATTCTGAAGAGTAAGAATAAAAGTAAGAGTTACTATCAAATAAAATGGGGAAGACTG
>PVKM010042900.1:0-12671 GCA_004027735.1 Carollia perspicillata
TTATCCCCTGTTATCCCTCTCCCCCCTCCCCTCTGGTTACTGTCAGATTGTTCTTTATTTCAGTGCCTGTGGTTCTATTTTGCTTGCTTGTTTGTTTTGTTAATTAGGTTCCACTTATAGGTGAGATCATATGGTATTTGTCTTTTACTGCCTGGCTTATTTCACCTAGCATAATGCTCTCCAGTTCCATCCATGCTATTGTGAAGGATAGGAGCTCTTCTCTTTCTGCTGCAGAGAATTCCATTGTGTACATGTACCATAGTTTTTTGATCCACTCATTTACTGATGGGCACTTATGTTGCTTCCAGCACTTGACTATTGTGAATTGTGCTGCTATGAACATTGTGATATATATATGGAGAGAGACACACACATACACACAGAAAACAGTGTGGTGATAGCCTGAGGGAAAGGGAGTGGGGTAGGTGGAGCTGGGCAAAGGGAGGGATAATGGGGACAGAAAGAGACTTTGCTTTGGGCAATGGGAGCAGGATGCAGCACGTAGATGTTTTGTTAAGTTGTACACTTGAAACCCAGATGGTCTTATGAACCAATGTCACCACAATAAATCAATTTAAAAATATATAAATAAAAAGGATGTTGGCTTTCAAAAAAAAACAAGGAAGGGGGTTTAATACTGAAACCTAAGATCAGTAAACAAAGTAACACCTCCTACAGCAGAAGCAGTAGCATAAAGGCTTCAATATGATTGCAAGGTGGTAGAGAATGAATAAGAGCTAAGAATGATGATATATTCGGGAAAGGTATGTTAATGACCTGATACCCATGGAATCTGGGCCTGCTGGATTGGAGTACTGGAAACACATATGTAATTATTTTTGTTATGTGACATATAGCAAGGAAAGCAAAAGCCAGACAAGATCCAAACTGATGTGTATATGAGCATTACACTGATGTGTATATGAGCATATATGAGTGTTTGTCCTATGGTCTATGAGAAGGCAAACACAAGTCAAACAAGACCTATGCATGTGACATTCAGGTAGAAGGGACAAGGCGGAGAGCAAAAGAAATAACGTGGGTCATGAACAGACGGGAAGAACTGACAATATTAGATGAGAAGTAGTAAGGGCAGAATAAAATGGAAATGACACTTTACAAAGGATATTTTAAAAACAAGTCTGGAATAGTTTTAACAAACTTATTTTAAAGTAGCTAGAAATCAGACATGACCACAGGTATATATTTGGTTTGTAAATGAAATTTAAATCTAAGTGTTATTTTAGAGAAAGTAACAAAGTAGTGTGTGTAGGATTTGTTCTTTATCTCAGCTGTATAATCTTTTTTTTTCCCTCCTTTTCATTGGTAACAGCTGCCCCTGGCACAGTCCTGGGGCAAGGATGCACCCAAGGATTTTTCTTTCAGCACCAGCTACCAAATCCTAGCCCCACTGCCCAGGGGAGGACCTGTGAAAGTGCTATTGGGCTGTATAGTCTTGAATATGGTATATATGAGTTCATAATTACAAAAAATAATTTACCCATTAATAATTCTGTTTTATTTAAGTAATTTCAAAAGTACTGTTCTTACCAAGTGGTATAAATCATCTAAACAAGTAAATTCATTAAAGCTGATATTAAGTTTTCGAAGTCCTGTTAACTTGCAGAGATCTCTCAGTTTACTCAAGCTGTTTCCATGGAGATTCAGACTCTGAGGTAAAATAAAATATAAATTAAAAAAATAATACAGCTTCTATTCTACACCATAGTTATTTAAATAACATTAAGATAGAGCCAATAAGAAAAAAAATCTAATGTATGATTTTAGAAGATATAGTTTATACCAGCATCAATGGGTCTGGTTCTTGAAAAAAATGATTTTCTGCTTGGTCTATGTTAATCAATAATTGGCATACAATTCTTTTAGGAAAATAGTTAAATATATTGTTGAAATATTTATTAGGGCAGCTCTATTTCTCAGGCTAACCAGTGAACAAGGTAGGCCCTGAAGATTTTTGGATATTAGCTAGGACACCCCACAAGAGAGAGAGGATGGAAAGGATATAGCTTGACTATAGGAAATCAGATCAGGGCCCTGGACTAAGGAGGAAAGGCTGAGTGAGGCTGCTGAAGTAGTAGGACAGAATGTCAAAGAGAGGCAGAAGGAAGTAAAGCAAGTCATTTCAATAAGCTAACTCGAATTCTGTTGACCAATTTTGTAAAGGTAACGCTTCCATATTCTATGTTGATTAATCCTGGAAATGGATTTGAAACTTCTCTGTCTTCATCCTAATCATGTAGGGAGAGTTTGTTTGCTCTTTAGGAATAAAATCCCTTGCAAACTAGCTGGCTACCTCTAGACCCCCACTGTCCTGTGTGGCGGCCACTAGTCACATGTAGCTATTGAGCACTTGAAATGTGACGAGTCTGAATCGGGAGGTGTTGTAAATGTGAAACAGACTCTAGAATTCAAAGTCTCATTATGAAATTGTCTGTCAATGAATCTTAATATCCACTGCATATTGAAATGATAATATTTTGGGCATGTTGGATTAACTAAAATTCATTATTAAAATTAATCTTGCCTTTTAATTTTAAAGACTTTTTAATGTGGCTAATATAAAATTTAAAATTATATATATGGTTCATATTATATTACTACCAGAGAGCACAAACCTAATCCACATAAAAGGAAAGAGTTGGATACTTTTAAATTCGACAGCATGATGCCTGGCATCATCAGATAGGTAGTTTAATATTTTTAGATTTCATATGACAGATTTGATTTCATATTCAAGGTTCCTGTTCCCAAATGTTATTCATCATAATACTTACCACAATGTGACTGAATGTGCTAGTCTTGGCAAGGGAAAGTATTGTTTTATCATCCAAACTAATAAGTTTTGGTCTGGGCTTGATCCTAGGGTCCATTTTTATAACTTCATCATCAAATTTCAATTCCTGGGACAATACTGATCCTTCTGATTTTTTTTTGCTTTCTTCTAAAATAACATTGTTGAATGAAGAAAATAAAGAGTGAGCCTTGACCTAAAAAATTTATTAAAAATATTGGAAATTTGGTTGCTCTATTTATCATTTTGAAAAAGAAATAGTCTATGTAGAAAAAATTTTTTCAGTTATATATTAATGCCTATGATTATCAGAACCACATTAGGAAATCTATGAGAGTAGATTAAAATTGTGGGCTTATTAAGAATAGGTGTATTCATCCCCTCCCACTACATATTCCCTAAAACTGGCAAAAAATAATTTAAAAACATTTTATAACAGTAGAGAGAACAAAAGACTAGAAATTGTAAGACATAAATCAGAAGGTACTGAACTGACAGAGAAATAGGAACAAAAATGTAAGCTCTAGCTAAAACATATTCAGGAGAGAACTACTTTGAGGGGCAGATCCAGAGAAACTTGGTGTTCAGAGTGAACAAGTAAAATAGCAGGAGGAAGCTCCAAGTAACTAAGTAACAGGTAATTAGGTAATTATGGTAAGAATTACATGTAGATTAGCAAGAACATCATGAGCAAATAGAAATAGCTCTATAAAAAACCAAAATGGCCCTAAGAGAATGTTTAAAAATCTGGGAGAATAAAGCATCTATAATAGAATAAACCATCTAATGTAGAATAAATAGAGTAAATACATCAAAGTCAAAACAAGAATAATAAATGAAATAAAAATATCAAATAAATGCTTTGAAAAACCAAATGGATATGGTAGCAAATCAAATTAACAACGTGGAAGCTAATACTGAGGAAATCTTCCAGAACATAGAATTTTAAAACAGACATGTAAAATATGAAAGAAAAGACAGGATAAGGAAGATCAATTCAGAATGTCCAATGTTTAATTAATAAAGATTCCAGGGTGCTTGACAGAAAATAGAAGAGAAGTAATTGAGGAATTAAGAGAAGAAAACTTCCCTGAAGTATAGAAAGAACTGAATCTTCAGATCAGAAGAGCTCATGAAATGGTAAGCAGAATGATAGAGCTAATGTCTTTGCTGACATCATGGAACAGTCACCACATTGAGGGACATTCCATTTCTCAACTTCTTACTATTTGAGATTTTCTATTTACTACTTGTCTGTGTTTCTGTGTCTTTTGCTGAAAGTATACATGACTAAAACAATCCTATTCATGATTAAAATATAAATATAAATGCCCAGAACTATACTTAACTATAATTAAGACCTATATAAAGAAAACTGTTAAGAGAGGACTTGAGTAAATGGAATAACTTATCATGTTCCTGGATGAGAGGCCCAATACTGCAAAGTATTTCTTTGGCCTTAAATTAAGTTTTAAATTCAATATAATCTCAATCAAATCCTAATAGGATTTTAAAATAGAACTTTAGCTGATTCTAAAATATATTCAGAAAAGAAAATGCTCAAGAATACCCGAGATTTTAAGAGGCAAAGGAGTAAGTGGAAGCTACACTGACCTCCTCTCAGGACCAAACAGGATTTACAGCTAAAGTAAAGAAAAATCATCCTGAATAACCAGCTGAACACTAGCTGGAGAGAAGCCTTATAACCAAGGACAGATGAAAGAAACCACTTCACCACAAGACTGGTAGGGAGTGCGGAGGCGTGAGAGGGCTGGCTGGGCCCCCACAGTTAGCAGCTGAAGTTCTATAGGGATATTTCCGTATCTGGGGGGTTCCTCCTGAGAAGTGTGGAGTCTAAACCCCAAACTGGGGTCCACAGCCTAGAGCACTAGAACCAGGAAAGGAACCCAAGTAACATCTGGCTATAAAAAGCAGCAGGGTTTCTGTTCACCAGGGAAAGATGGCTAGAGACACGGACAGAATCTTAAAGGGCCAATGCACAAAATCTCATTTACAGATACTTACTTTGGGCTCAGGTAGAGGTTGGGCAGAGTGTACTAAAGCCACATGAGGAGAGACTGGGGGTGGTTGGCTATGGGGATAAAACTGAAGGAACAGCAACCGGGATCTCCATGCTGAGTCATTCCCCATACTGCAGGAGCCATATTTCTCAGGCAGAGCACTCCTCTCTGAATAGCATCAGCCTGAGGGGAAGCAATAGTCCCACCTGCAGGAATTACTCTGCTAACCCTGTGGAGCTTAAGCTTGGCTGCCGATAAGTACAGTTAGAAGACATTCACTGATTAACCCCACAGAAAGTGTGCAGGCGCAGGCAAAGGAGGGTCTCTGGAAGCTCTGAGCCTGTAGCTGACCCTCCCTGGGACCTGGTGCTGGTAAAAGCCAGCCTTCGTGTGCAGCCTGTTTTTTTTTTATGCACACACCCAGGCCCAGCAGAGGAAGCCACATGCTGAGGATCGCTGCTTGCTCTGAACAGATTGCCCAGGGCCAGTCACAGGCAGCATCTGATATAGGTAGGAATTGTCTGACATAGATCTGCACCAGAGTCATTGCATATCTACCTACATAGAAACAAATACAAAGAAGCAGCCAAAATGGGAAAACAAAGAAAAAGGTCCCAAATGAAGAACAAGATAATTCTCTAGAAAAAGAACTAAATGAAGTGGAGGCAAGCAATTTATCAGATACAGAGTTTAGAGTAATGATTATAAGGATACCCACCAGCACAAAAAAGAAAGAAACAATAAAAAAGGACATGTCAGAAGAATGCAACATCTGAAATAAATAATACACTGGAAGGAATAAACAGTAAGTAGGTTAGATGAAGCAGAGGATCACATCAGCAATTTGGAAGCCAAAGTAGAAAAAAAAAAAACAAAACACCTAAGCAGAGCAGCAAAAAGAAAAAAAGAATTTTAAAAAAGGAAGAGAGTTTAAGAAGTCTTTGGGACAACATGAAGAGTAACAATATTTGCATCATGGGAATACCAAAAGGAGAAGAGAGTAAGCAAGGGATCAGGAACCTTGCTTCCCTGAACCATTATTCCCTGAAGAAATAATGACTGAAAACTTCCCTAGTCTGGTGAAGGAAAAAGCCATACAGGTCCCGGAAGCACAGAAAGTCCTAAACAAAATGAACTCAAAGAAGCCCACACCAAGACACATCATAATTAAAATGTCAAAGCTTAAAAACAAGGAGGGAGTCCTAAAAGCTACAATAAAAAAAAAATGCAGGTAGTTACCTACAGAGGAGCTCCAATTAGACTGCTATCTGATTTCTCACCAGAAACATTTCAGGCCAAAAGTGACTGGCATAAAATATTCAAGGTGATGAAAAGCAAGAACCTACAACCAAGGATACTTTACCCAGCCAGGTTATCATTTAAAATTGACTGAGAGATAAAGAGCTTCTGAGACAAGAAAAGCTAAAGGAATTTGTTAACACCAAACCAGTGTTACAACAAATGTTAAAGGGTTTGCTTAAAGAAGAAGAGAAAGAAAGAATAGCTGGGAGTTTCTTTTTTTAAAAAAATGAGTTGGGGCAGGGGAAAGGAATTTTCCCCATCACTTATCAAACCATATCATTAAGGTTGTAATAACCAAAACAGTGTGGTAGGGGTCCAAGATTAGACACAGAGATCAATGGAACAGAATAGAAGGATCTATAAATAAGACTTCCTGTATATGAAAATAATTTTAACAATAAAGATGGTATTTTAAAGTGGAGCAGAAAAGATGATACTTATCAAATAGCTATTTATTTTTAAGAAAAAATTTGATCACTCTACCAACCTTATACCATATAAAACAATTTTTATATGTAACTAAAAAGCTAAAAGTTTTAGAACAACCTATGTAAGATTTGGAAGACAATAAAGTAGATATTTATATAAGTCTTCTGAAATGAGACATAATACTCAGAATCCATACTTGAAAAGAAAGAAAACTCTGAATTCCTAAAAATTATGTGTAAATTACAAATTAAAATTACAAGTAAGTTTTTTTGCTACAAATAAAATTAAAAGACAAGTGGCAGAAAATATTTGCAACATAGAGACATGATAAGAGATTAATATCCAGAATGCACATAAGAATTTTTCCAATCAGTGTAAAAAACAATAGAATCCAATAAAAATGGTCAAAGGATATAAAACATGATCCATAAAACTATAAATAATCCATAACATGAGAGAACAAAATATCACTTTTTTGCCCTGATATCTGAAAGATTGAAAGACTGATGATATCTTGTATTGAAAGAGGCAAAGAAACAAACACTATCGAACATTGTTAGAAATTTGTAAAATAGTAAAACCTTTGTGAAAAGTGCTGGCAAAACCTATCAAAATTGAAACAGAGGGTTGGGTAGTGAGGGTATGGGCAAAAAGGTGAAGGGGACTGGGTATTAAGAGGTACGAACGTATAAATAAGTCACAAGGAGGTAAAGTATAGCATAGGGAATTTGGTCAATAATATCACAATACCTTTGTACAGTGACAGATGGATGGAGGACTTTTTGTGATGACCACTTTGTAAGGTGTATAAATGTGAAATCTCACTGTTATACAGTTGAAAGTAATAAAATATTGCATGTCAACTATTCTTTAATTAAAAAGAGCTTTACATTCCAGAATAAAAATTAGACATAGAAAAAGAAAATGCATATACCCTTTGACTATACAAATTCTTCTACCAATCTATGCTGCAGAGAAACTTCCATATTTGTATAAAGATGCATCCACAATGTTGTTCACTGAAATGTTGTTTCAAATAGAAATAAAACCGAAAACAACCTGTTTATTTCATCAATAGGGAAGTCAGATAAATCAGAGTACTACTGAATAGTATGTGGCTACCAAAAAATGATGTATACATCTACATGTACTGAAGTGAAAATATGTCCAAAACATATTGCTAAAGGTAAAAATCATCACAGAATACCGAGAACTTGATTCTACAGTGTAAAATGTTGTTTTTATACATGTAAACACATAGAAAAACTTCAAAAGCAAACTTACAAAGCTGTTAACAGTGGATGCCTTCATGAAAGGAAGTGGCAGTGGGGTTAAAGTGAAAACAGATTTTCATGTTTATTCTATACTCTTCAATTTAGCTTAAATCTTTTCCAGTGAGTCTACAGCCGTATATTACTCATGTAATATATTTGCATAATTAAAATAGTTAGGTGTCACAATGATTTGCTTTTAAATTTAAGAATATATACATATGTGAAATAGCATTGACAACATTGTTAGACTTCAAATTAATGTTTTGTTCTCATTTAAGGAATTCTAGTTTTAAAAAATACATTCATACCACTGTCATGTACTCAATCTCAGCGATGTATTCTGGCAAAACAAGGTCATGATCAAAGACAAACCACTTGCACTGCCGAAAGCTGCAATCGCAGTTTCTTTGTCCTGCTGTAGAATCTAGAGTAAAATAAAAAACAAAACCAGGCACAACAAACACTCTTTAAAATCATAAGAATACTTTTTTCATTCTTACATAGATTACTAAGCAAATTCAGTAGGTTCCAACTATTATGTTAGTGTTTTTTCTCAATATCTTTCACACTCCCTAGACAATTTGTTAATTCTATAAATATTTACTAGTCACCCTTTCACTACATAGACTAGTAAGGTTTACTTTTATTCATATTATCTCTTTTTTCATACTTTTTCACTTTTCTATTCAATATGTGGCCACATAGTTTTTTGGGGGAGGTATCTTTGATTTGTTTAATTCATTGAATGAATAAGCACACATAGTTTTGGCAAATATATTACTGTAAAATCTTTGTTGTTAAAAGATGGGTGGGCTTTTATCTTTTGAAATACATATTATATATAATACATAATACATATATGAGATTATGTGTGTGTGAAATATAAAATTTTATAAAATAAAACATCTATAACTACACATAAATTACATTGAAGTAGAGGATAGAAAAATGGAAGCTCGTTAGTAGCTAGGAACATTTTTGGAGAAAAGTTTACAACTACTTTAAGGAGGGGTTAAATTGTGAGCACATGTATTAAATACAAACATGTTGCATTCAGAAAGATGAAAGCACATTTCTCTTTATGGCAGACATACTTAGTAAATATTTTCGAGGAATGAACACTGAATTAACCATTGAATAGTTGGCTTGACTGATGGATTCTTGCTCACGAGCCTGAACACTCTGGCCAAGGAAAACCTTTGTAATGAGGAGGATGCCTAAGTTGAAAAAACAAATCATTTTTAATAATAATTCATTTTAGTAATTTTTCAATATCATCAAGTCTATTGACTGCAAACTTGACCATATGTTCTGTAAAGGCAGAGATCCTGGCTGTCTTGTTGCCACTGAATAGCACAGAGCACATTGATCTGAAATAGAAACTCAATAAATACTTGTTGAATAAGCAAAATGGTTGGAAAAGGGGATCCCTGTGATTATATCAAGCAAAGCTTTACATAAAAGGAAAGAAATAACCCAGTAATTTAGCAGTGTTTTTTCTTAAGTAATTTAAAATAAGAAATCTGTTGATCTTATTAGTAATGTTGTAAAAATTCAACTCTGTGTTACTAGCACCTAGCATGTGGCTTAGAGCAGAGGAGCCACTCGGTAAATGTCTACTGAATGGATGAACATTTCTTTTCCCTTTGGGTCTTAGAGACACTTTAGAGAATCTCAAGAGATTCACTAAATCCTACGGATCTGCAGGAGTCACTGAATCCTACAGAGTAACTTCTAATCAGAAGACTTGTAAAAAAACTATGAATTATAAAATATTATTTGGTAGAAACTACTGTATTTTGCTATGTATAATACTCATGTTTTTTGTGCGCATTATACATGGGGTTACTATACCCATTATTATACTCATAGTATGTAATCATTATACCCATGTATAATGCTCATGCTTATTTTTCCCTCAAAAATTTGGGTAAAAAAGTGCACATCAAATACAGAAAAATACGGTAATTGCTTTGGAAAGCATATTCCAGAAGGATATAGAAAAACACTGTAAGTGTTTCTTAGGGTAGGAATGGAGAAGAATGAGAAAAAAGGAATAGTTTTTTCAAAGTGAGTTCTTTCTCGATTCAACAATCTGCTCAATTTTCTGATTTTTAACTCAATGAAAGACACAAAACACACACAGATCATCTTAGCAAGGCTATGGTCTGGAACCTAGAATATCATTCTGAGAAGTGAGTTAACTAAATTTCTGACTACTTAATCTTCAGTAGGTGGACAGTTGAGACCCAAGAACAGGTGTCCCTTGCTCCCTGACCTGATCAATTCTCATCGTATATTTTTTGGTACTATATACATTAATACTTCATCTTTGTAGCATTTATGATAATTATGATCATTGTAATTTTCAATTTATTTACATAATCATCAGTGTTTGTAAGCAGTGTAAAGGAGAAAGTGTCTAGTTTGCTCTGACTATCCCTGTCCCCACCAAATGCCTAATACAGTGAGCAGTCAGTAAATACTGGTGGAACTGAAGAATATATGGTGGAGGAGGGTGAGGCAAGAGAGGACATGATGAGCTGGTCTTTTCCCAATCTATAGGTACGAGGGAACCTCTTCTAGCACTGTCCTACAAACTGGGTTATATACTTTTATTTCTATATGTTCAAGATGCAAATAGAGTACTGATGACAGAATAAATTAAATACCAAAAGTTCATCTTTCAAAAGGCAACTTACGAAGCAGTCCATATACTTCACAATGGGTCTTCAGCCAATTTTGGATTTATAATCCAAAGGTTTTCTAAATGAAGTTTATTTATATTAGGACGCAATGAACAAAAGCAGACTGTGCGAAGTATTTAATAATGAAGGACAAATAAGGCCTGCCTTACTGAGTGCTCTACATTGTGATTATTGCATAAATGGGCCAAGTTCTCTTTTCCCTCTCTTAT
Source organism: Carollia perspicillata (assembly GCA_004027735.1). Lineage (NCBI taxonomy): Eukaryota > Metazoa > Chordata > Mammalia > Chiroptera > Phyllostomidae > Carollia > Carollia perspicillata. The sequence continues at coordinate 10,756 of PVKM010042900.1, forward strand.
GAATTTGGGTTGTGAGGGGGCGTGTATATAATATATATTTATTCATATGCATGTGTACATATATGATTGTATATATAAAGTTTATTTACTTTAGGACACAATGAACAAAAGCAGACTACGAAAAATGTTCATATCATATAAGTTGCATTAAATATGAGTAACAAGTGATTCTCATCCTGTTAGTGTGGACACATAGTAATCACTCAGAAATATGGGTTAACAACCCGACTAAAGGGCTGGATAACAAAGACATGTATCACTACACTGGTAAGTACTAAATAAAATGGGTTTTAGAAAATCTCCCAGGTTGATAAAACCAAGTATCAAAAATGTTATGAAAATAATGAATTTGAAGACTTAGAACTTAAAGTTCAGAAATAGTGGATATTCGTATTACCATGTCTAAAGAGCTCATGTTCAAAGGAGTTTATCTTCTCATCCTTGTACTTCTGCTGTAGAAATTCAATCCTGGGACACTCACATATACTTAGGCTGTTAGTAAGAATAACAGCTTCCTTTCTGAGAGGCAGCTGTAATGAAAAACTGAAGTCAGTATTTTTACAAAATTGGCAATACTTCAGTACAGTTGGTTTATTATTTCGTGTTTATGTGTCTGGGCTAAGAAAACACAGACTAGATTCAGTGAAAAGAAGTAGATAACCTTCACATTCAGCTTCATTCTGTAAAGCCATTTGTATGATGTATTTTGAAGAGGTTTATGAAAAGTGATACAGAACAATATTTGTTTTTGTAAAAGCAGCCAGAGTGAAGACTAGCAATGCTGTGTGGTGCAGGAGCTACAGTTTTACCCGTATTCAATGATACCCCACTGGCAACGGTGCAGAGTCCAAAAAGAAAATCCTGTGGAAATGAGATATTACATTAGTGAAGGTTCTCACACATATATTTTTAAGTATATTTTATTGATTATGCTATTACAGTTTTCCCAATTTTCCCCCTTTATTCCCCCTCCACCCTGCACCTCCCAACCCTCCCAACCCTCCAGCATTCCCCGTCCTGTTCCCACATTCCTGTGTCCATGGGTTGTACATAGGAATTCTTTGGCTTCTCCATTTCCTATACCATGCTTAACTTCTCCCTGTCTATTTTATGCCTACCAGTTAGGCTTCTTATTCCCTGTACCTTTCTCTTCCTCTATTCTTCCCCTCCCTCTCCCCACTGAAAACCGTCCGTGTGATGTCCATTTCTCTGATTCTGTTTCTGTTCTAGTTGTTTGCTTAGGGTTTTTTTTTTTTTTTTTAAGGTTCAGATGTTGATAGCTGTGAGTTTGTCATCATTTTACTGTTCATATTTTCGATCTTCTATTTCTTAGATAAGTCCTTTAACATTTCATATAACAAGGGCCTAGTAATAATAAACTCCTTGAACTTGACCTTATCTGGGAAGGACTTTATCTGCCCTTCCATTCTAAATGATAGCTTTGCTGGATAGAGCAATCTTGGATGTAGGTCCTTGCCTTTCATGACTTGGAATACTTCTTTCCAGCCCCTTCTTGCCTGTAAGGTCTCTTTTGAGAAATCAGCTGACAGTCTGATGGGAACTCCTTTGTAGGTGACTATCCCCTTATCTCTTGCTGCTTCTAGAATTCTCTCCTTCATTTTAATCTTGGGTAATGTAATTATGATGTGCCTTGGTGTGTTCCTCCTTGGGTCCAACTTCTTTGGGACTCTGAGCTTCCTGGACTTCCTGGAAGTCTATTTCCTTTGCCAGATGGGGGAAGTTCTCCTTTATTATTTGTTCAAGTAAGTTTTCAACTTCTTGCTCTTGTTCTTCTCCTTCTGGCACCCCTATGATTCGGAAATTGGAATGTTTAATGTTGTCCTAGAGGTTCCTAAGCCTCTCCTCATTTTTTTGAATTCTTGTTTCTTCATTCTGTTCTGTTTGGATGTTTATTT